>CM056051.1:341672843-341905826 GCA_029574335.1 Rana kukunoris
CAGCTTTCTCAGCCTTCACTCCTTCACCCCTTAACTCTCAGTAGCAGGTCAGTCAATCATCGGTCAGGTCTCTCACATCAGGGAGAGCGTTTGAGACATGGAGCACGGCGCAACACTCCTACGCCGCCATGATGGAAGACTCCGCCACCTATCCTGTCATAAGGATTTAAGATGATGCTCTGGGTACCATGATGTAGAAGAAAGAAAAACGGTTTTCTGTAACTGTTTCAGTGTTAGCTGGGGATGTGCTTGATTGGTTAGTCAACTCCATCTAAATCTACTAGTCTAACACTACCCTCTCCCCAGAATTGCAATGCTGCTGTCCGAATTGTGATCCCTATTGTGTGTTTTGTGGGGGTATGGGATTAACTAGGAGAGCTGACAGATCATGTTTTTTTTACTTTGTAGAAACTACGATCTGTCTTTTCTCCTCTGACAGCACAGGGATTTGTGTACACACACACACACACACACACCTGTGCTGCCGCTCATGCACGCGATCGTGCTCCCGGCCACGTGCAGCGGGAGCGCGCACCTCCGGCGGTGCTTGCACACCTTCTGGTGGCTCTCCTGAGCAAAGCGGTATATGTACGGGATTTCGCCCAGGACAGCCTTTTTTGCTGTAGCAAATCTGTGTGAGCCATTTGGGAAACGGTTAAAGGAGTCAGAGCCACAAGGGACACATTGACATCCAGGGGATATGTTAAGAGACGAGGGGCTACGTTCTCAGTCCTCCCCAATAGAGGTATTTGGGGAACATTCCCCCCCTACATCTCATCCTGCCATCTTTAAGACCTGCTGATCATTCACATGACCTTTGCTGAATACAGCGGTTTCAGCCAGTGCACCAGTTAACCTAGGAGACCTCTCCCCTAAGACTGACAGTGTCCCGCTCCACCACCTCCAAAACGAAAGTGTCAAGTACATACTTACATGGCCCTTTTTACCACTTAAGGACCCCTTCACGCCGATATACGTCGGCAGGAGGGCACAAGCACGTACCCAGCCGTGGGTCGATCGCCGCCTGTGTCCCACGATCGGGTCATAGAGCTGAAGAACGGGGAGAGGCAAGCGTAATCAAATTATTCCCCATTCTTTCTAGTGTGGCTGTCACCGATCGTCTGTTCCCTGTATTAGGGGACGATCAGTGACGTCACACGCACAGCCACGCCCCCACAGTAAGACCACTCCCTTAGGGCACACTTGACCTTTACAGCGCCCCCTCTTGGTTAACCCCTTTGCGGCCAGGGTCATTTTCACAGTAATCAGTGCATTTTTATAGCACTTTTCGCTGTGAAAATGACAATGTTCCCAAAAATGTGTCAAAAGTGTCCGTCATAATGTCGCAGTCATGAAAAAAAAAAATCCCTGATCACCGCCATTACTAGTTAAAAAAATATATATATAAAAATGCCATAAAACTATCCCCTATTTTAAAAACACTATAACTTTTGCACAAACTAATCAAACGCTTATTGCGATTGTTATCAAAAATATGTACAAGAATATGTATCGGCCTAAACTGAGGAAAAAAATATATATTTTTGGGGGATATTATAGCAAAAAAATTGAATTTTTTTCAAAATTGTCGCTCTATTTCTGTTTATAGTGCAAAAAATAAAAACCGCAGATGTGATCAAATACCACCAAAAGAAAGCTCCATTTGTGGGAAAAT
Organism: Rana kukunoris; assembly: GCA_029574335.1. Lineage (NCBI taxonomy): Eukaryota > Metazoa > Chordata > Amphibia > Anura > Ranidae > Rana > Rana kukunoris. The sequence goes on from CM056051.1 coordinate 341,674,519, forward strand.
ATTTTTTTTGTACATACCGTAAAATCCATTTCTCTGAGTTCATGGACGGACACAGCAGCATCTTAACCTTAGGGTATTATCCTGCTGTTAGGAGATTGATTAGGCAGAAAAACAGCATGTTAAGTGTTGAAACACATCACACAGTACAGTACCTCCCAGGGGGCGGTCCCCCTGGGTACATCCCCTTCTCCCTGCATCTTGCAGCTCAGTTTAAAGCAGTACAAAGGAGGGGTGGGTGCTGTGTCCGTCCATGAACTGAACTATAATAGATTTTACGGTGAGTTCAAAAATCCTATTCTCTCTTCCGTTCATAGGACACAGTAGCATCTTGACCTTAGGGACATCCCCAAGCAGTGTCAAAAAAACGAGGGGTGGGGAAAAAACAGCAGTTAAACTTCACCCCAAACAAACCTTAAACAGGTGCAACCTTAAACAGCCACCTGCAAAACCTTGGGGCCAGAAAGAAGCATCCAAAGATGCACTCACATCAACCTTGTAAAACTTTGAGAAAGTGTGGACTGACGACCAGGTCGCCACCTTACACACCTGGGAAACCGATGCTTTATGGCGGAAAACCCAAGGAGGCACAATTGTCCTGGTCGAATGCGTCGTAACCGGGAAGGGAGGCGCCTGCCCCTTTAGAGCATAGGCCTGAAGCACGACCTGCCTTATCCACCTAGAAATGGTGGCTGACGAGACTGCCAGACCCTTAGGACCAGTCGCCGACATGAACAGTGAATCCGACCTCCAAAATTGGAGCCGTAGCAGACAGGTACACCCGTAGTGCTCGGGCGACGTCCAAGGAATGCAAAGCAGCCTCTTTGACATTCACCGGTCGAGGACACAAGGATGGAAGAACAAATGTCCTCAGCCAAAATAACCTTAGGAAGGAGCGAAGGCTGCGGACGCAGCACCACCTTATCCTTGCGGATGACCAAATAGGGAGCCTTGCAAGACAAGGGCGCCCTGGATATACACATTTTTCTTGCAAGACAAGGCCGCCAATTCGGAAACCCATCTGACCGATGTAATCGCCACCAAAAAAAAAAACACCACCTTCTGGGAGAGAGTCAATAAGGGAATCTCCCCAATGTTCTCAAACGGGGGCTTCTAAAGCACAGAGAGAACTAAATTCAAGTCCTACCGTGGCAGAGGACGACATTGCGGAGGGGCCACATGCCAAACCCCCTGCACAAACATACACACTAGAGAGTGCACCACCAAGAGTCGCTGAAAGAAAACGGCTGAAATATGCCCCTTAAATTGTACTTGAGGCGAGTGTCTGGTCCACACCACGCTGTAAAAACAGCATGGTAAAGATCACCGAGTCTGACAGACCTCGGTACCTTAGCACCTGGCTTTCAATAGCCATGTCTTTAAAGCCAACAATTGTAAAGCAGGATGAAAAAATGGGACCTTGCGACAGAAGGTCCTCTTGCAGTGGCAGGCACCAAGGAACATCTCTCCCACCAGATGCACCAGATTGGCGTACCAGGGACAATGAGGGAAGAAGCTGCAGAGGAGGAAAGGCATAGATTAGCTGATACTGACCCAACGGCGTCACCAACGCGTCTGCCCACGGGTCCTTTGACCTGGCCACGAACCTCAACACCTTCCGGTTGAGCCGCGACGCCAGGAGACCCACGTCTGGCGAGCCCCATCTTAGACACAGACTCTGAAACACGTCCAGGTGTAGCAACCACTCTTCGTGGTCCAGCGTGGTCCGCCTGCCAGTTCTGCATGTCCGGAATGTACATGGCCGACAGAGGCGGTAAAGTCTGTTCTGCCCACCAGAGGATGTGAGCGACCTTGGTTGCTGCAGTGGAGCTTCTTGTGCCCCCCTGATGATTTACATATGCCACAGCCGTGGTGTTGCCTGATTGGACGGCCTTGTAGTCTTCGAGACAACTTGGAGAGGCACAGCTTGATCGCCCGGAGTTCCAAGACACTGATCGGCAGGCAGGATTCTTCCTTAGTCCAGCGCCCCTGGGCCGAATTAACTCTCCACACTCCCCCCAGGACGGTGAGGCTTGAGTCCATCGTGACCACCGTCCAGTGACATGGAAGAAACGACTTCCCGGTCCAAACAACCGGAGACGTCAGCCACCACACTAGGGAGGACCTGACAAGGCGGCTCGCCCGGATTTGAGAATCCAGAGACTAAGGGCACTCGTCCCAACGCGACAGAATTTCTCTTTGTAACTTTTGAGTGTGAAATTGAGCATACGGAACCGCCTCAAAGGAGGCTACCATGAGACCCAGGACTCGCATGCAAAAGCGGAGCGATGACCATTTTTGGGCTGTCAACCGCTGCACCGCAGCATTTGTAGTTTCTCCATGGTAAGAAAAACTCTCGTCTCCGAGGAATCCAGGACCAGCCCAAGGTATTCTAGGCGTTGAGACAGTACCAACACCGACTTCTGAACATTTAGCACCCAACCGAATTCCCGGAGGGTCTGGCAGGTGATAGACACATCTTCCTCCAATTCAGAGCTCTCAGAAGAAGGTCGTCCAGGTGGTAGCCTACAATAGCGATTCCACGCTGCCTCAGCAGGGCCAGAATCGGGGCGAGCACCTTGGTGAAAACCCTCGGCGCCGAAGGAGAGGGCCACAAATTGAAATTGGTCTTCCCCGACCGCAAAGAGCAGAAATCTGATGCTTGGAGCATATGGGGATATGCAAGTATGCGTACTTGATATCCAAAGACGCCAGTAAATCCCCTGGGTGGAGCACCACAACAGAGCGAACCAAATGCATCCTGAACCTTTGCACTCTGACAGAGTAAAACCCCTGAAACCGTTCCTGTAATGGAACTGGCACAACCACCCCCCTCACCAGCAGATCCTGACCAGCCCCAAACAGGGCCTCCCGTCGACCCGGAGGGAATAAAATGTGTATGGTGGGCAAGAGAAACTTTCTTGTACCCCGAGGAAACTACCTCGCAAACCCACCGGTCTGAAAGATGAGACGTCCACCGAGCCACGAAGTCGGCCCCCCACCCAAGTGACGGGGGGGGCAGACCTTCATGCGGGGGCAGACTTGTTGAGCTTGCAGAAACAGGGGCCCTTCAGTAGGCGTCTTAGTGGCCTGGGAGCGTTTACCCGCAGCACCGGGTGGACGAAAAAAAAGGTAGTGGGCGGTAAAAGAGGGCCCCTGCCGACGGTGAAGCTTCTTATCCTTACTGGATTGTAGGAGAAAAGTGCTCTTACTTCCCGTGGCATCTTTATTAATGTCATCCAGAGAGGTCCCAAAAAGCCTTTCGCCCTTAAAGGGAAAGTCCACCAAGGCCTTCTTAGAAGACTGGTCCGTGGACCATCACTTCAGCCAGATCAGGCGGCACAACACAACTGCATAGACTGAGGCTCTGGAGAGCAAGGGAAGTGGATCCAGTGCCGACTCAGACACATTTTAGGCCCTGTACCAACTGGTCGGCAAACGCCACACAGTCCGGAGGAGCGCGATGCTCCTCCAACCCCTGACGCAACGTCTTAGTCCATTCAGTAAGTGTCTGAGACACTAGAGCCCCGGCCACGACCGGTCGCACCGCCGACCCAACCACCGTAAACATGGAGCGGGCCACAGCCTCAGCCCTCCCATCTGCGGGGTCCTTGAAGGCAGAAACCCCTTCCACAGGTAACGTGGTCGCCTTGTTCAGTCTGGACACAGGGGTGTCCACTGACTGGGGAGAAGTACATTTTTTTCAGGAAACTCTCCTCAAACGGATAACGAACCACTAAACATTTTGGGGCAGAAAATTTTTTTTGCGGCCGATCCCATTCCTTGTACAAAAGCTTTTCCAGATAGGGAACACAAGGAAACACCGTAGCAGTGTAGGCCAGCTTACAGAACCCAAAAGGGACCAACATCTGATGTCTTCACCGAATCCTCCATTTTTAGATTATCCCACACCGCCGTGATAAGAGCTCCTACCAGTGCCCCATCATGCGCCTACCCTGATGCAGAGTCATCCTCACTGTCAGTTTGGTCGAGGCCTGCATCCTCTGACACATCGGAACCAGGGCTTGGAGCAGTAGCTAGGCCCGATTCCGCGACAGAGGCGTCCCCTAAAAAAGGCGGGGGAGGGGGGCTCTTTTTACCCCCTTTTTGTCCACGCGCCGCTTCCACCCTGGCAACAAATGCCTCCAAGACCGCCGCCACAGCTTCCACAGAAACCGCAGGTCCACCAGTAGTCTATTCGGGCATGTCTGGGGAGATGCGTCCGGTTCCGACAACATCCTGACCCACCCCTTGCCGCCCTTAGGGATGTAAGGCAAGACACACAGACCACCCTCTTGGCTGCAGCAGAGAGACAAGGGACCCCCCCCCCCAGGACTCCCCACTAGACACTGTACAGCTGCCGTCCACCTCGTATAGTCCCTCAGTAAGGCTTTAGCCGCTTGCGCCGATATTCTAGCCACTAGAGGCAAAATACACCTCCCAAAATGGCCGCGGACCCGCCACTCTGTAAGCAGAGCACGCGGGCTACAAGAAAATGGCCGCAGACACTGGTTAAAAGCGCCGGGCGCTGCCAAAATTTCAGCCGCGAGTGCAGTAAAAAACATACACAGACAGAAAGCATGGCAGCGAACACTCGGGACCCCCAAAGCAGTCTCCCCCCCCACACACATGGCACCAAGAAAACCCCCCAGAGAACAGACCCACCACAAAGCCCCCAGCCCTAGGATGGAGCCCCGTCCCCAGGTGGACCCCATATCGCAGCCGTCCCAGCTACCCAGAGTGTAGGAAAGGAGTGGAGGAAGAGAGAGAGAGGAAAAGCAGGGCGGACCCTCTATTAACCTCCCCAGGAATTCCCAGCCGTAACACCCTGCCGGAGCAGGGGGACTGCTACTTACCCGACTGGCTAAAGACAACCCAGACAGAACCAACGTCCGCGTGGTTACAGCATGGCTGTTGGCCCGACACACTGACACGGACATAAAGCACGGTCATAGGTGTGCCATGGAGCACATAGCTCACCGGCCAACCCTGGAGCAACGGGGCATGTCGTGGACGGTCCAGCGCGTAGCTAAAAGGCCGGGACACGCTTGATGGCTGAACTGGAGGGACTACAAGGATCGAGGATCCAGCCAGTCACCCAGTCGGCAGTTGACTGTAGATCTCAGGATCAAAAATGTCAGAAAAAAGCAGAAGAAAAGAAAAAGATTTCAAAAATGCCCAGGCCACATGGGCCCACAGGGAGCCATGTCATTCTCCAGGTGCTAGGCAGAAAAAAACTAATTTGCAAGATGCAGGGAGAAGGGGATGTACCCAGGGGGACCGCCTCCTGGGAGGTACTGTACTGTGTTTTAACACTTAACATGCTGTTTTTCTGCCTAGTCAATCTCCTAACATGAGTATAATACCCCAAGGTCAAGATGCTGCTGTGTCCGTCCATGAACGGAAGAGAAAAAAAGACGTCAATTTTGTTAGGAAGCCACGTTGCAATTGTCAGTTAAAGCGACGCAGTGCCGAATCGCAAAAAGGGCCCAGGCCCTTTATCTGCATAATGGTCCAGGTCTTAAGTGGTTAAAAAACAACACTTGCGACTGCATGCAAGGTCCTTACTGCATGCAAGGTCCTTCCGTTGCACCGCCCCATTGCTGCTGAAGGCGCACTCTGCCATTGTGACACAACACAGTGATCTGTAAAGGTGCCACCACAATGTGTGTGAGATTGAAGGAAATGTTGGAGAGACTCACCCCAAATACTAGAGACATTGCTTAAACACTACTGGGCAAGCAAGATGGCCATCACGAGAAGGCTCTGCCTCCCCACTGACAAAACTTGCCACACAGTGCAATTGTGCATGTGGCTCAGGCATCACAAGGAAATTCAAGGGGCAGAGGACAAACACCACCTCCAGCAGAGCAGTTGGAGTCCAGAGCCACTGGGCTGTTATGTAGAGCTTGAGTGGACCGGGAAGATCCCCAAAAAAAAATCAGAAAAAAATAAAAATAAATAAATAATAGAGGGGAACAGTATCAAGTGCCACACAGTCCTGGTGGGGGAATCACTCAACAATTCAGGCGACACCTGTAATAGGGTCACCAGCAAGGCTACCATAGGGGCACTGATCAGTTTGCCTGCAGGACCCTGTAACGGGGGAGCTGTGGGACCCAGAAGCTCTTACACAGATTAAGCCAGGAAATAAGGGACATATGTTGGATTGTTTTAACATGGGTCTGTAAACCACAATATATTCAAGAATGTCTGCAAGAACTAATTACAGGTTGTCGATTCTGAACCCAACAGATCAATAGAAAAGTGACTCATTCATGTGGGAACACAGACTGTTAAGGGGGTAATTAAGTCTGCTACTGTCATGTAAACTAACCTTAGTCTGGCTTCTAAAGACCTTTTCATTGTGTGATGCTAATTGACACTGTATTGTGTAAATTTCTATTGATGATAAATGTGTATCGTATAGCAGGCGAGAAGAGCCAGAGTCATGTCTGACTTGTCAGCTGTAGCTCATTAGCGTATGTGGATTGTGTCAAACCTGGTGCCAGAAAGTCTACCCAAGATGTGTATTGGAGGCTCGTTAGGAAGCATTGTATAATGTTAGTGGAGTCGAGTCATTGTTCATATTTGGTTGCTGACTGTATATAAAGAGCAAGAGTTTACCATTAAAGAATCTATTCCTGTTGAACCAGAGAACAGAGCTATGCGTTTAGTTTCTGGGGAATCTGTATAGGCCATGTTCGTCTGCCGAATTGTGGAGTGTCGATAAACTGTCGTGGGTTAGTGGAATGGAATATCGTAAACGGCGTTAACGCCTGACCGTTACAGACCCCCGTGAGAGTTCAATCTTCACCCATAGCAAGGGGATTTGCCCAGAGGGCCGTCAAAGACTTGATCCCCTAGTTGGAGTTCACTGCCTTGGAGCGGTAGTAGCACCCTACAGGAAAAGAGCAGGCAATATATATTTATCATTGCATAGGGTTACCTCTGTAAAAACAGGGTCTGGTGCCAAGCAGCAACATTACAGGCTGTTACTGCATTGTGTTCTATTACATCTGGTGTGGGGTACAGGTACTACTACTTGATGATAGCTGTGGAAAGGGATCCAGAAAAAACCCATTGGAACCTTTGAGGATCAGAACAACCGCTATTTTATTCTCTAGGGTCTCTGCTAAAAAAAAAAAAAAAAATAATGTTTGAGGGTTCCAAGTTATTTTCTAGCAAAACATTTATTTTATCTTGAAACCAACAAATGTCAGAAAAAGGTTTAGTGTTTAAGTGGTTAAACTTCCCTCATTTACACAGAAGTCTATTCCTTTGATCTAAAGGACAGACTCGTTACAATGTTTCTGACTGAAGAATGTTGTGATATTTGGCAGACTGCCCGTTATTTTTTTTTCTTCTCTTGACGGCTGTCGGCTTCAGCAGAGCAGAGAATTCTCTGCATAGAAAGAATCGGAAAATACTTTGTCAAGATTGCAGGGGGGGCAGGGAATTGCGATGATTTTTAACAATTAATCATGCAGCTCTACTTACTACTAAACACTACATAAAAGGTTATGAGAATAGCTTATAGGAGAAGTTTACCTTCTGTAGTCATTTTGGCAAGCTCTGGAACTTCCACATAAAAGTTCTTCCTGTAAGGTTCATATTCTATCTTTCCATGATCCACAGGCTCCAGCAGTTTGCGCTGCTTAGTCTGAAAGCCAGTCAGAGCAGTTTGAAGATCAACCTCTTCTTCTTCTGAAGAATACTTTAAAAAAGGAAAGAACTTACTGCATCTTATGCACAAATTTCAGGTGTTAGGTTACGTGCCACTTACAAATTTCACAACTATCAGAAAAAAAAGTAAACGCCACTCATCAGCAAACATGTCTAAAGAAGCGTCAGACGAACTTATTACGAAGCGTCAGACCTCCTTATTACAACCAGACTACAGTGGAACATTGGAATACGAGCATAACCCGTTCCAGGAGAATGCTTGTAATCCAAAGCACTCGCATATCAAAGTGTGTTTCCACATAGAAGTCAATGCGTTACTGCAGACCGCAGAGGCTTTTTTTTTTTTTTTTTTTAAGTTGCTTGTCTTTCAAAACGCTTGTTACTCGTAAACCAAGGTTCCACTATATTAGGGAAAGTTAAAAAGTTAAACAAAAATGATACTTGTTTCTATGGACATTGGATTTTCTTTAACACATGCTGGAAACTCAAGGTATTCAATATTAGTAGAGCAGAATAAAATTGATGTAGTCTCTGGAAAAATTAGGGTCACATTCCAAAAAGAGACACTGCAACAATACTCTGAGGACAAGTTCACACTAGCTGCAGCCATGGCAGGGGGTCCAGTGCATCCCTATACTCCATTTCAAGGGAGAATCAGGTCTGAATTTGTTCCTGAATTCGGACCTGAAACTGAGAAAAAGACACACAGGACAGTTTTCCAGTGCGGACTACGGTCAAAGTCTCCTGACATGCAAACTGAATGCGGGAAAGCCCACATCCAAATTACATAAGTGTGAACTCAGCCTGAGGCAGTTGTAAACATTTACAAAGCTACCTTGAAGATCAATAATGAGGACTAAGTCCCAATTTCGGATAGGTTTTAAAAAAAAGTGTACTCTTGTTTGATACGTTCACTGAATACCAAGTTGTTAAAGCGAATGGCCCATTAAAAAACAATATTAAAAGCCAGCAGCTACAAATACTGCAGCTGCTGACTTTTAATAGTAGGACACTTACCCGTCCTGGAGTCCAGCGTCGTCCGCAGCAGAGGACGAGCGTTCGCTCGTCTCTGCTGCTCCCCCCTCCATCCACGGTGAGGGAAACCAGGAAGTGAAGCGATCCAGCTTCACTGCCGGTTCCCTACGGCGCATGCACGAGTCGCCCGCCGATTGGCTCCCGCTGTGTGCTGGCAGCCGAGAGTTCCCAGCACACAACAGGAAAAACCAGTTTTTTGCCCGAGACTGTGGGCCGGAAGTGGGTGTAAATACCTGTCTTTAGACAGGTATCTGCACCCCCCTCCCCCCTGTAAGGTGTCAAATGTGACACCGGAGGGGGGGAGGGTTCCGATCAGCGGAACTTTACTTTAGGGTGGAGATCCGCTTTAAAGCAGAAGGAGGTGGTCTTGCAGGTTTAAATCCTAATGTACTAGTATGCATCGCACACTAGTACATTATGACAGACTTCCCTGCAAAGAGAGTTCTCCAGCTCTGCACTGTCACGGCTCCCCTAGGTCCCCGGTGCTTACATCTTCAGTCTTTCCAGGTTCCGTATCTTCAGCTGCTTGAATGGCTGGGCTGTGGTGATGTTAATCCCATGCATGCAAGCCACATTACTGCAGCACATAGAGTGGCTATAAATGTGGTCAGAGTTGCACATGCTCAGATCACATTACCACTGACAGGCAGGGGCACAATCATGACAGAAGAGAACACTAGGGTTTTGGAATCTGGACTACCACTTTAAAACAATGTCACAGACTAATATTTTCATATTTAATTTAGTTCCTGTAAGGGCCCTTTCACACTGGTGCATTTTTTCCTTGTTTTTGCGGTAAAAATATCGCTATTAAAAACGCTCCCCATGCTCCTCTCCATTGAAATGAATTAAAAACGCGGTAAAATCACAGTGTTTTACCGCGATTTTAACGCTCCAGTCTTACCGCGTTTTTCATTCATTTCAATGGAGAGTGGCATGGGGAGCGTTTTAATAGCGCTATTTTTACCGCGAAAACGCTGCAAAAACGCACCAGTGTGAAAGGGCCCCAAGTAAAAGGGTAAATGCCTGGGTATGGGAGACCTGAGACAACCATTAAAGTATAGCCACACAAATGAAAGAATGTATTAATACTAATAATATTTAAAACACATCTTCAGGTTTCATTTAACAAACAGATTTAAAAGAGATTTTTTTAAACACAAAAAATGTATAAAAAATAAAGTTTACAAAAACGGTCTTATACTTACCTGAGCGGCCCCGAACCTCTTCTTCTCGAGTCTTACACAGACACATCTGGACTCCCCATCTTCTTAGTGTGCCACCACAGGAAGCCATTTACTATGGTGGCACAGCTTCAGGCTCAATCCCAAGCTTCATTGCTATAAAACACAGACAGAGTGGCTCAACCCCGCCAATGGCTCCTGCTGCCTACACAAAGCCTGCGAGACTAGGAAGAGAGCAGCAGCTATTGAGCACAGTGCTGAATCCCGTGAGGGCTCAGGGAAGGATAAGGGAGGGTGAGGGGGCTGAAGCTTTTACCTAAACATTTTTTACCTTAATGCAAAAAATGCATTAAGGGTCAAAAATGTATAGGCATTAGAACCATTTTAAAATTTAAAGTACAAGTTCACCTTTACCGAAAAATCTGTAAGGTGAACTTACACAGGACCAATGCTGCATCCACCTAGGTAAGTATGAATTGGGGGGGGGGGGGCAAACCCATACTTTTAAAGGGTAAGTTCACCTTTACAGAAGGATCTGTAAGGTTAACTTGCACAAGAAGACCCCCTCCCCATCCCCATCCCCCCAGTTCCACTAACCTGCAGCGTGGCGATCTCCCATTCTCATAGGTATAGCCGCTTCAGGGGTCCAGGACTTAGAAATTCCTGCAGCTTTCACTCTTTCTCGCTGAGAGGACAGGCTACACGGGTTCCGATTTGTCGGAGCTGACCAATATTAATGCTCCCAAACGTCCCTCCTGACAGGGTACGTTTAGGAGATTAGGCTCCAGGGATTTCTAAGCCCTGGAACCGTGAGGTGGCTATACCAGGGCTCAGAACGAGAGATTGCCGCACTGCAGGTCAGTGGAACGGGAGGGGATTTTGTCCAAGTAGTTCACCTTTCAGATTCTTCCGTAAAAGATAAACTTACCCTTTTAAGGTATGGGTTTGTTTCCCCCCTTAATCATACTTACCTAGGTGGATGCAGCATTGGTTCAATGTTGCATCTGTCCACCAGCACCTCTACACAGAACCGAGTGTTCGAATATCGCTGATGGCCCAGTTCTCACAGCTCCCAAGCAGAGAACTGCCAACTGTCAATCAGCATCTCTCTGCTCTGATCCTCCACGCTCACTGGAGCGCTGGGGAATGGCCGTCTCAGGCTCTTAGCAGCTCGCTAAGTGAGAGGTTGAGACGGGTGGATCGATTCTTGTGACGTCAGCAAAGAGCGGACATCAGTCAGCTTTCTGCTAAAAACGGGTCACATGAGTACAAAATGAATTGCACTTTTGTGAGCCATAGGAGAAGCCCAGCCAAAAACGAGCTTAGGTTGGAGTTGCTTAGGCCAACTTGATTTTGTTCCAGGAGTGGGGCAGAAAGTTCTCGCCCTGCTGTCGAAACACATTCTAGTAGAGGCTACATATAGCCATGGAAACCTTTAGACCCCTTTCACATTGAAGGCGTTTTTGCGCTAAAAGGCTAAAAATAACGCCTGTAAAACACCTCCCCCAGCAGCCCCAGCGTGAAAACCACAATGCATTCTCAGTGAAACGGTGCGCTTGCAGGACGTTAGAAAAAGCCCTGCAAGCAGCATCTTTGGAGTGGTGTATACACAGCTCCTCCACCGCCCATTGAAATTAATGGGCACCACTGCTGAAGCGCCTGCAAAGCGATTCTGCAGCGGCACTACACGGGCGCATTTAACCTGTTCTACAGCTGCTAGCGGGGGTTAAAAGCGCCCCGCTACTGGCCGAAAAGCGCCTCTTAAACTAACATTGCTTTACCGCCAACACGGCCAGCTGGTAGTATGAAAAAAAAAAAAGCAATTACTTACGATTGATATCATGCATCCCTTGTGCTGCTGTTTCCTTTACAATAGGGTATTCTTCCTCCCAGATACTCCTCAGAGTGCCTGACCTTTTTTCCAGTGCTTCCATTCATAAAAGCTGTACTACAGCTTCTATGAATGAAACGTGCTCCAAGAATGGAGGGGGCACACCTTTCAATCATCTGTCTACCCTTCATTTATAAATCCGGTTTCATTCACAGAAGCTGCTGGAGCTCTCACTGACAGCTACCCACACATAGGGTTACCACCTCATCCCTTTAAAACTGAACACCTATTAATTACACAGGTTTTGTGGCAGATTAAGGCTGTAATTAAACTAAAGTAGTGCCTTATTTGCATTAAATTAGCCACAGAACCTGTGTAATTAATAGGTGTTCAGTTTTAAAGGGATGAGGTGGCAACCCTACCCACACATTAAAATGCTGCATTTTACCATACAGGCTAATGTGAACACAATCTTAAAGCCCTAGTTTGAGAGATCAACTTGGGTACAATGGGCCTACCAGATTCACTTGCGAGTATTGCTAGCAGCTGCTACAGCCGCCAGCAATAATCATTGTCTTCTGCCAGCAGGGACGGCAAACAATTGCTCGGCAAGGAGGATTCCCCTGTCAGCACTGTCTGTGTTGATGAGGGAAATCATGCAAATTTCGTTCCTGCAACCAAGAAATTTGCACGGTCTAAGGCCTGCCTAAGAGTCATTGAATAAACCCCCCTCCATAATCCCAAGATTCAAACACACTTAGATTTAAAAGTCTGTCATGCCATCATACAAAACCATGAATGAGAATTAACTCTCAGAACACTTCAAACGCATTTACTTCCATGGCATCTTGATCATTTTCCATGAGTTCTCCTTTTTTTTTTGTCGTTTCTGCAGAAGCCTTTTTCGTAGTCATCACAGCGACAACCTTTGTGACATTCTGTCCACTTTTCTGTAGAAGAAATAAAAAATTTAAATTAAGAGTACATAAAATGTAAAAAAATAAATAAAATAAAAATTAAAATCTTAAAGGCTAACTCCACATGTTACATGTTAGGGTGCAACAAAAAACATGTCGCTAAGCAACCCTCTCACCCCTTCAAAGTGGCACCCCCGTGACAGCATGCAGAGGTTATCATCCCCTAATGCAGCTGTCAATTTTGAAAATGGTGTGGCTGTGTGAAGCATTACAGTGGATCGATCATTGACTCACAGGCTCAAAGCTTTAAAGGCTCCTGTGAAAAATATATATTTTTTCCTGGAAAATTTTGAATTTATAATTTGAAGACATTTTTAAAATGGTAATTTTTCCAAAACTTTGTACCATTAAAGAAATCTGATGTGACTGTAGGAAACTCTGGCAATACCCAAGCTTACCAACAAGTGTTCACAGTGCTGATAGGTAAAATTCCACTAAAAAGGTGTATATATATATAATATTTTTCTAGAATTTTTAGAATATGATTTGAACCACAGCCAACACATCTTTACACTGCCTTTGGATCAGAGCAATTTTAACAATTCTGCTATGGGCCCACTAATTATAAAACATTACATGAAACGGAACTTTACCCATGACAGTTTTACAAAAATGAATGTTCTTTAACAAAAGGAAACACATTTAACAATTATGCTATAAAAATAGTTTTGTTCTGTAAACTGCCTCCAGCATTGCTCAAGTTTCTTTTTGCCCAAGGCCACCATTTTATTTAATCTGATTCTGAAGGCAGAAGTTTTTTTTATCTTTATTTATTCTATGTGTACAGCAAGCCACCCTAATACTTACCTTAACCCCATCTCAATCCAACGATGTGCACGAGTGCTTCAGCTGTCTGGGACTCTCCCTCCCGATTGGCTGAGACACAGCAGCGGCGCCATTGGCTCCTGCTGCTGACAGTCAGTTGACTGAGCAGAGGGGGTGGGGCCAAACCACATCTCCGTGCCTGAATGGAGACAGAGCTGTAACTTGGGTGCCCCCATAGCAAGCTGCTTGCTGTGGGACCACCACGCAACAGGAGGGAGGGGCCAGGAGTTGCCGGCGAGGGAACTAAGCGGAGGATCCAGGTTGCTCAGTGGAAAACCACTGCACAGGGCAGGCAAGTATAACATGTTTTGTTATTTTTAACCACTTCAGCCCCGGACCATTTGGCCCGCCAAAGACCAGAGCACTTTTTGCAATTCGGCACTGCGTCACTTTAACAGACAATTGCGCAGTTGTGCGACGTGGCTCCCAAACAAAATTTACGTCCTTTTTTCCCCACAACTAGAGCTTTCTTTTGGTGGTATTTGATCACCTCTGCGTTTTTTTTATGCTATAAACAAAAATATAGCATCAATTTTGAAAAAAAAAAATATTTTTTACTTTTTTCTATAATATCCCCCGTAAAATATATATATATATATATATAATTCCTCAGTTTAGGCCTATGCGTATTCCACATAATTTTGGTTAAAAATTAAAAAAACACAACGCAATAAGTGTTCATCGATTGGTTTGCGCAAAAGTTATAGCGTCTACAAAATAGTTTTATTATTTTTTTTAACTAGTAATGACGGCGATCAGTGTTTATCGTGACAGCAACATTATGGGGGACACATCGCACAATTTTGGGACCATTCACATTTATACAGCGATCAGTGCTAAAAAAAAAAAAAAAATACACCGATTAATGTGTAAATGTGACTGGCATTGAAGGGGTTAACCACTAGGGCAGGGGCCCTCAAACTATGGCCTTCCAGTTCAGGAACTACATTTCCCATCATGCTCAGTCATGTCTGTGAATGTCAAAGTTTCACAATGCCTCATGGGATTTGTAGTTCCGCAACAGCTGGAGGGCCGTAGTTTGAGGATGCCTGCACTAGGGGGTTCAGAAGGGGTTAAGCGAGTCCTGGGGGGCTTGGCCTGGAGCGGCATTAAAGGGGTGTTCCAGCCCATTTTATGTTGATTAAAAGTCAGCTACAAAAAGTGTAGCTGCTGGCTTTTAATAAACATACACTTACCTGCTCCAGGGTTCCAGCGCTGCGCTGGCCGGGGCTCCGCTCCTCTCCCTCCTCCCCGGCGTCTTCATGCCGAGTGTGGGCTCCCGGCCGTGACAGCTTTCGGCTTCACGGCCGGGCACCCACTGCGCGAGCGGCACTGCGCATGCGCGAACGGTTGGACAGGCGATCGCCTAGGACCTGTGATGTGTCCTAGGCGATCGCCTACAGGGAGGGGCTGAAGATAGGCAATTAAGCTAATCGCCTAACCAGCCCCTCGGCGGAAGCCCCCACTCCCCCCCCAAAAAATGACATGCCAAATGCGGCCTGTAAGGGGGTGAGGAGTGAGTAGAGCAAAGTTAAATTTTTGGAGTGGAACTCTGCTTTAAGTAGGACGCTGGTGAGCAGAGCTCCGCCGAACCGACAATCTTATAAACATATCCTGTGACCCCATGACCTGCCATCTACCCACATGTGGCTGCCTATGAGTCTGGAGCCTTCAGAGACCATGTCCAAGCAAAAAAAGCTCACGGATTCAGTTGTTAAATTGGAAAATACCACCGGGGAGACCAGGACCCCTCTGAGCAAGATGGCAGTGCCACACTGGGAGAGGAACCTAATGCGGGAGTCGATACAGCGCGAGTGCTAGAGGCTATTACTGCATGCCAGGAAGCCATCACATCCTGCCAAACTACCCTGACTGCCAGGATCAAGGAGGTAAAGTTGGACATATCCCTGGTGCGGCAGGATTTTCAGATGCTTCGGGACAGTGTCAAGGACACCGAGGACATGCTGAATACAGTGGACTCCCTAGCCCTCTCCAAATCCCCTCAGACAACATGCAGCTGCAATTGAACCAGCTCCTGCAGAAGCAAGACGAAATGGAGACTAGGTACAGGATGAGCAATCTGAAGTTTATCGGATCGCCAGAGGGAGTGGAGGGAGCTGATCCATCCTCATTCTCGGAGCAACTCCTATGCACCACACGTATGGCAAGGAGGCTTTTTTTTTTTCCCCACATCAGCTTACAGTAGACGTTTGAGACCAACAAGTGTTGATGCTACCTACGTCGCGTTTGAACCATTGCATCATCTGTGGACTATTTTTAAGATATTGCGTTTATCTTCATTTTTAGTGGGGGGGTTTTCTGGGGACTCAACAGTTCTCTGCAAATTAGAAAACAGAACTTCCCCACCCCCTCCAGGCTCCCGGGACTCGGCTTGCTTAAACAGAAAGACTAAAAGGTTTAGGTATCGACACCCTACTTGTTGTATGTTTAGGCAACGAGGTGTCTTACCTAGGAGGCTTCAACCCCTCCACATAACTCCATTTTTTTTATACTCTTTCCACTTAACCAATTTTTCCTGAAAATCCATGTTTGTTTCTAGAACGCTACCTTTCAGCTCTTCTAAACTGAAAGTTTCCTCCACTGCGTCAATCCACTCCCAGATTTGTGGGGTTTCAGTTTCTTGCCATTTTTTTGGTATAAGTCTTTTGGCAGCATTTAGGAGGTGAGGCAGTAGGGATTGCTTATACCTTTTAATACCCAGATGGGAGCAGTGGAAGAGCATGACCCAAGGATCTTTCTTCAACTCCTCCCCCGTGATCTCTTATTTGTCTACGTACATTGTCCCAGTAATTTTGTATTTTCGGGCAGGACCACCACAGGTGTGCCATGGTTTTACGTTCAGGACACCCTCGCCAGCACTCGGCGGTTCGGCGAGCTTTGAACTTACTGGATTTATCAGGTGTGATGTACCAGCCCTAAAAACATTTGTAATTAGTTTTGGCTGTTCGTGTGTCAATAGCTGATGCGTGCGTCATTTGAATTATCCTTTGAAATGTGTTTTCCCCTCTAGGTGTGCCCAATTCCCTTTCCCATTTCTCTAAAAAAGGTGCTTCTTCACGTGCTCCTATCTTATTGAGGATCCCATATAGTTTTGAAACCGTGCCCTTAGAGTTTTCTCATTTACATAGCTTCTTCAATGGTGTCAGCTCCGACTCCGTCCGTAAGGGGCGGGGTAGGTGCTGCACAAAATGGTGGAGCTGAGATTAGTGCCACCTATCTAGGTTCCAGCAGTCACTCCTGGCTTTTAACTCTTCATAGGTCCTTATCTTCCCATTGTTAATAATATCACCCAAGTAAACTTTATCCTTTCTAATCCAATTTCCTATCTTCTTTACCCCGGGTGCAAAGTACAGTGCGGAAAATAAGTATTTGAACACCCTGCTATTTTGCAAGTTCTCCCACTTGGAAATCATGGAGGGGTCTGAAATTGTCATCGTAGGTGCCTGTCCACTGAGAGACATAATCCAAAAAAAAAAAATTCCAGAAATCACAATTTATGATTTTTTAATTATTTATTTGTATGATACAGCTGCAAAGAAGTATTTGAACACCTGTCTATCAGCTAGAATTCTGACCCTCAAAGACCTGTTAGTCTGCCTTTAAAATGTCCACCTCCACTCCATTTATTATCCTAAATTAGATGCACCTGTTTGAGGTCATTAGCTGCATAAAGACACCTGTCCACCCCATACAATCAGTAAGAATCCAACTACTAACATGGCCAAGACCAAAGAGCTGTCCAAAGACACTAGAGACAAAATTGTACACCTCCACAAGGCTGGAAAGGGCTACGGGGAAATTGCCAAGCAGCTTGGTAAAAAAAGGTCCACTGTTGGAGCAATCATTAGAAAATGGAAGAAGCTAAACATGACTGTCAATCTCCCTCGGACTGGGGCTCCATGCAAAATCTCACCTCGTGGGGTCTCAATGATCCTAAGAAAGGTGAGAAATCAGCCCAGGACTACACGGGAGGAGCTGGTCAATGACCTGAAAAGAGCTGGGACCACCGTTTCCAAGGTTACTGTTGGTAATACACTAAGACGTCATGGTTTGAAATCATGCATGGCACGGAAGGTTCCCCTGCTTAAACCAGCACATGTCAAGGCCCGTCTTAAGTTTGCCAATGACCATTTGGATGATCCAGAGGAGTCATGGGAGAAAGTCATGTGGTCAGATGAGACCAAAATAGAACTTTTTGGTCATAATTCCACTAACTGTTTGGAGGAAGAAGAATGATGAGTACCATCCCAAGAACACCATCCCTACTGTGAAGCATGGGGGTGGTAGCATCATGCTTTGGGGGTGTTTTTCTGCACATGGGACAGGGCGACTGCACTGTATTAAGGAGAGGATGACCGGGGCCATGTATTGCGAGTATTTGGGCAACAACCTCCTTCCCTCAGTTAGAGCTTTGAAGATGGGTCGAGGCTGGGTCTTCCAACATGACAATGACCCGAAGCACACAGCCAGGATAACCAAGGAGTGGCTCTGTAGGAAGCATATCAAGGTTCTGCCGTGGCCTAGCCAGTCTCCAGACCTAAACCCAATAGAGAATCTTTGGAGGGAGCCCAAACTCCGTGTTTCTCAACGACAGCCCAGAAACCTGACTGATCTAGAGAAGATCTGTGTGGAGGAGTGGGCCGAAATCCCTCCTCCAGTGTGTGCAAACCTGGTGAAAAACTACAAGAAACGTTTGACCTCTGTAATTGCTAACAAAGGCTACTGTACCAAATATTAACATTGATTTTCTCAGGTGTTCAAATACTTATTTGCAGCTGTATCATACAAATAAATAGTAAAAAAAAATCATACATTTTTTTTTTTGATTATGTCTCTCACAGTGGACATGCACCTACGATGACAATTTCAGACCCCTCCATGATTTCCAAGTGGGAGAACTTGCAAAATAGCAGGGTGTTCAAATACTTATTTTCTGCACTGTATGTGTTTTACTTAAGTTTCATTAATGGGGAATTAAATTTACTATCTAAAAGTGACTGTACTCTATCCCACATTTTTAAAGTGTCCCGTGTCATAACAAACTTTTTGATCCAGTGCTCTGTATTGTGCAGGGATCCAAATAGTGTTACTTAATTGGGAGTTTACTTGTGCCTTCTCTATTTGTATCCATCTTTTCCCTGATCTATCCCTAGCCCATTCTATCACCCTGGAGAGAACAGCCGCTTTATAATAGTTTTTGATGTCTGGGACGGCAAGACCTCCAGATTGCTTGCCCTGTTTGAGGATTGAAAGAGATAATTGTGTTTTTTATTTTTCCAGACATAGTTAGAGAGTTGAGGATCCTTAGAAAGTGCTGGGGTAAAGCAATTGGAATAATTGAAAATTTATATAGAATTTTCGGTACAATTTTCATCTTTAGCATATTAATGCGGCCTATCCATGAGATAGGTTTATCGTTTTTTTTTATCGTTTTTTTTTATTCGTTTTTTAATCTCATTTAATAAGGGCAGAAAGTTTATTTTATACATCTTCGGGTACGTATTCGCTAATTTTATATTCTGCACTGTATATTATATTATATTTTAGTTCTTTCTTCCAGGGGATAACGCATACCTCTTACTTGTTTCTCTTCGTTTTTATTTAGGTTTATGTTTACTATTTCAGATTTTGTTACGTTGATTTTAAAGTTGGAGATACAACCGTATTGTTGTATTATCGTTAGGAGTTTAGGGATAGACTTTGCTGGTTTGGTGAGGAAGAACAATACGTTGTCTGCTAAAGCAGCCAACTTGTGTTCTTCCTCTTCTACTCTGACCCCGTTGACTCTAGCAGAGGTTCCAATGCTAATATGAAGATAAGGGGGGACAGGGGGCACCCCTGGCTTGTCCCATACCTCATTTCAAACGCCTCTGAGTACATACCGTTGATTTTAATTTTTGCGGATGGATGATAAAGAGTTTTAATCCATCCAATTAGCCGGTCTCCTATTCCCATTGCTGCCAAGGTCTGCATCATGAGTCCCCAGTCTACCCTGTCGAAAGCTTTCTCGGCATCTACCGACAGGAATAGGCCTGGGGACCCACTCAGCCTCAGCCTCTCCAGTAGGAGGAGAGCTCTTATGCCGTTGTCCTTGCCCTCTCTATTTGGGATAAACCAAACCTGGTCGGGATGAATTAACCGATGCATAACCTTTAATCGCTCCGCTATGATTTTTGCAAAAAGCTTGGTATCAGTGTTTAATAAAGAAATTGGTCTGTACCCTGAACAGGTTGAGCTATCTTTCCCGTCTTTTAGGATGATGACCACAGACGGCTAGAGCCTCCTTACTGATGTCGAACTCCGTTCCTAAACCATTAAAGTATCTACACATTATAGGTGTCAAAATGTGACTGAATCTCTTATAATAGAAGACCAAGAAGCCATCTGGGCCTGGGCTTTTGCCTCCTGTCGTATTTTTCAGGGCATTTTTAATTTCTTCTTCCGTTATAGGTCTATCTAATATTGTTTTTTCAAGCTCCTCTATCTTAGGGAGACCCGCCTTATCTAGAAATTCTCGAGTCTTAGCCTCTTTCTCCCCCACTTGCCACTTGCTTTTTTTGAATAAAGTTCTTCATAATAGTTTTTAAAAGTTTCGGCTATCTCCTTCGTTAAATAAACCATATCCCCGTTTTTCCATTTAATTTTCTCGATATAATTCCTAGTTTTCTTTTTTTGGGCCATTTTAGCCAGGTGCCTACTAGGTTTATTACCCCATAGATACCGCTCTCTGGCAATGCTCTTAAAGTTTTTCTTGGCTTCTTGTTCCATGATCTCTTTGAGCTTGTCTCTTTTTAGGGTTAAATTCAAATACGCCTCGTTCCGTCCCGGTTGTTTATGGCTTTGTTCCAGAATCTTTATTTCCTTAGCCAAGGCGGAGTGGCGGAACATGACGTGTCGTACGTGAAGCACGCACGTCGAGGGAGGAGCTACCCGCGCCTCGGACCCAGCGGGGAGACGCAGGATGGAGGACGCTGTACGCATCGAAGAGAACACGGGAGCAGTAGCAGGGCAGGATGCCAGTCTGCTGTCCCGCTGAGCCGTCGGTCATCTACTCCTACACCCATGTCTCTCCCAGCCGCACAATAGAGGTCCCGCCTCCCGCGCCTCGACCCCCTCTTTCCAGCGGGCATGGACGGGCTGAGCCGGAGAAGCTATGCGCTCGGTGACGGATTGTGGCAGCTTCGATCCAACCCCCCAGCGGAATTGATCCGGTCTTACCTCTCTACAAGAGCAGGTAAAAAAGTTTTTGTTACAATTTACACGGAGGTTAAGTACGGGAAACACAGGTCCATAACCTTGAAGCTCAAGGACTGGTGCAAGGGGTAAGAACTTTCTTCCATTGTATACTTCACTTAAAAACCTAACACTGGTCTACCCGCAATTAAGCCGCCCCTGAAGCTGAAGCTCAGAGCCACCTGGCTTTATTTTGTACTTCATATGGCCAGGGGAGAAGGTGAGGGGTTGTATTTCACCAGAATGCTTGCATAAAACATCATAGCATAAATCCTGCAGTGCCAGATGAAGATGTGTTTGTAATAACAACTTAATTTAATGGGGTTAAAACTTCAGTGGAGTTGTGGATACTGGCAGATCCTGCTGGAGGAGTGTCGCTGGGGAGAGGCCTTAATAAAACGTCTTAAAACCATAACATACACCTCCCTATTCGCCTTCAGTAGCCTTGATTACGTAGACCAATAGCCCGTGGAAATCGTCGGGATACCCTCCCCCCAGTGCATAACAATCACCTTGACGAGCGAAGTGTCACCGTGTTATCTAGCTGCGTAGTAGTCTATATCGAGTCTATATCGAATCTACAATCAGGGATTAGAGTAAAAGGCTCGACCATCGGCGCAGCCAACCATAGAGAGATTGGTTGTTACCCCCCAACCGCGTCAGCTGATCCCTTACACGCGCATGTACCCCGGAAAGCGGGCATAAGCATTTTCTTTTTCTTCCTGCTGAGGTGTTTCTAGAGGGGAGATAACTAGTCTTAGTACCCCTGTAGTGGTATAAACGCTCAAAAGGGAAAAGCCCCTCTCCCTGTGACTTGGTTCCACTTGAACCCTGGTTTGTTAGGGTGGTAGCGGTACTAACAGACTACAAAAAAAAGGATTTTTTATAAACAGCTTACCTGTAAAATCCTTTTCTTGAAGTACATCACGGGACACAGAGCGCATAGCCATTACACTTGGGTTATATGGGTACCTTCAGGTGTGGACACTGGTGTAATCAATTTCACAGGAAGTTTCCTCCCTATATAACCCCCTCCCACTGGGAGTGCTTCAGTTTTGTAGCAAGCAATTCTCCCGAGGTTACACAATGTTCCCCAAAAGAGGGGTGGGAGCTCTGTGTCCCGTGATGTACTTCAAGAAAAGGATTTTACAGGTAAGCTGTTTATTAAAAATCCTTTTTTCTTTATCGTACATCACGGGACACAGAGCGCATAGCCATTACACTTGGGATGTCCTAAAGCAATGCTCTATGAAGGGAGGGAGACCGTAAGGCCAAGAATAGCCAAATAAAAACATTGTCAGGAGAAAACATGGCTCCACCAACAGAAAAACAAGGGGGCGTGAACCGGGCCAGAGGATTCTATACTGCTGCCCGTAGGACCGCCTGCCCAAAAGCTGCGTCCGTACCCTTTGCAACGTCCAACTTATAAAATTTAGTAAACGTATGTACGGAAGACCAGGTTGCCGCCTTGCAAACCTGTGCCATAGAGATCTGATGGTGTGCCGCCCAAGAGGCACTCATGGCCCTCGTAGAATGGGCTTTAACTGATAAGGGAGGTGGAACGCGCTTCAGACCATATGCCTGAAAAATCAGCTGCTTAATCCACCTAGCCAAGGAAGACTTGGCAGCCGGCTGACCCTTCTTGGGGCCATCCGGAAGAACAAAAAGCACATCTGTTTTCCGAATCTTCTCTGTAGCCTTGAGATAGACCCTCATGGCTCGAACCACGTCCAAAGTATGAAGCCGTCTTTCCTCTCTGGACTGGGGAGTAGGAAAGAAGGATGGTAGGACTAGGTCCTGATTCAAGTGAAAACTGGATATGACCTTAGGAAGGAAAGAAGGTTGAGGCCGCAGAACCACTCTGTCCTTATGCAGAATAAGGTATGGCTCCCTGCATGACAAGGCTGCCAGTTCGGAAACCCTTCTGGCTGAAGCCATAGCCACCAAGAAAACCAACTTTCGGGTTAGTAGCACAAGAGGGATTTCTGTCAGAGGTTCAAACGGCTGCCTTTGTAAAGCTGACAAGACCAGATTTAAATTCCAGGGGCAGAGGGGAGCTCTAATAGGGGGATTCACATGCAAGACCCCCTGCAAGAAGGTTTTCATAAGCGAATGGGTGGCCAAGGGTCTTTGAAACCATATTGATAAAGCCGACACCTGCCCCTTTAGAGTACTAAGAGCCAACCCTTTGTCAACGCCAACCTGGAGGAATCGCAAGATCCTGTCAATAAAAAACTTTCGAGGATGCCATTTTTGAGACTCGCACCACTCCACATAGGTTCTCCAGACTCTGTAATAAATATTTCTGGAGACCGGTTTCCTAGCCTGAATCAATGTAGATATGACCTGATCTGAGAGGCCTCTGCCCTTAAGAATTAGGGATTCAGCTGCCAAGCCGTCAAATTTAGCTGCTGTGAAGCAGGATGGCAGATTGGGCCCTGAGACAGCAGATCTGGGCGCAGGGGGAGCGGCCCCGGTGCCCCGACTGACATCTTCACGATGAGTGCGTACCAAGCCCTGCTGGGCCAGGCTGGGGTTACCAGGATCACAGGCCTGCGCTCCACCCGGATCCTCCGTAGAAGGTGGGGAATCATCTGCAGTGGAGGGAACGCATACAGAAGAGAAAACTGGTGCCAAGGGCAAACCAACGCATCGGTCCCGTAGGCCGAGGGATCCCTGGCTCGGGATATGAATTTGTCCAATTTTTTGTTGGATCTCGTTGCCATAATGTCCACATCTGGGACTCCGAATCTTTGGCAAATCTCTTGGAATACCTGGGGGTGAAGAGACCATTCCCCAAAGAGAAACTGTTGACGACTCAAAAAATCTGCTTGAGAATTGTCTATCCCTGGGATGAACACCGCCGAGATGCAGGGTACATGGGCTTCGGCCCATGAGAAAATCAGGTTTACTTCTCTTTGGGCTGCTGGACTCTTCGTGCCCCCCTGGTGGTTTATGTATGCCACCGCAGTGGCGTTGTCGGACTGTATCCTTACTGGCAGACCCTGAAGGGGGAGAGTCCAGGCGATCAGGGCCAGTCGAGCAGCTCTGATCTCCAAGATATTGATGGGAAGCAGTTTTTCTGCCCCCGACCACAGCCCTTGCTGGGTCTGTTCTTCTAGAACTGCCCCCCCAACCTGACAGGCTGGCATCCGTGGATATTATCTTCCACGTGATGGGGCAAAAGGATTTCCCTTTTGACAAATTTTGAGAGACCAGCCACCAAGACAGGCTGCGCCGGACCTTCGGGGAGAGCACTAACGGACGATCTAACGCCTGAATGGATTTGTTCCAAGCAGAGAAAATGGCTGCCTGAAGATATCTGGTATGGATCTGGGCGTAGGGCACAGCCTCGAAGGTGGCCACCATCTTCCCCAGCAGTCGCATACATAGGCGAATAGTCGGCCTCTTCTTGCCTAAGATCACTTGAACTGCTTGAGTTATTGATCTGATCTTTGCTTGAGGTAAACTTATCCTCTGGCAGTCTGTATCTAGCCGAAGGCCTAGATATTCCAACTGCTTTGTGGGTTTCAATACCGATTTTTCTAGGTTTACAATCCACCCGAATTCCTCTAGATGCTGAACTGTGCGACCTACTGCCTGATTGAGGTTGGAAGCTGAGCTGTCGATAACCAGAAGATCGTCCAAGTATGCCAAGACTAAAATGCCTTCTGTCCTTGGGACGGCTAGCACCGGGGCTAACACCTTTGTGAATACCCGCGGAGCTGTTGCCAACCCGAAAGGGAGGACTACGAACTGGTAATGGCGGTGATCTATCATACAACGAAGAAACCTGTGATGTGCCGGGTAGATCGGCACATGCAGATACGCATCTTTTATGTCTATAGATGCTAGAAAGTCGTCTTGATGTAGGCTGGCTGCCACCGAACGTATGGACTCCATACGAAAGGTCTGAATGTTTAGAAAGCGATTTAGGCGTTTGAGGTCCAAGATAGGCCTGACGTCGCCATTGGGCTTTGGTATTATGAAAAGGTTGGAGTAGAATCCCAGACTCCATTCCTGGGTTGGTACTTCTACAATTACTCCTTGGAGCCAGAGACGATCCAATGCTTTTACAAGAGAGGCCCTCTTTAATGGGTCGCTTGGAAGACTTGACCCCTGAAGATGAGGAGGGGGGACTTCCCGAAACTCTAGCTTGTAGTCCGTGGTTACCACGGATCTTACCCAAGAGTCGGGAATTCTGGCCTTCCACACTTCGGAGAAAAACCGAAGCCTTCCCCCCACCCAAGAGAGTGGGGGCGCCCCTTCATGAATCTGACTTGAGGACTGGTTTAACCGGCTTGCGAGGCCATGGCCTCTTGCCTGTCGTGGCTTGTCCTTGTGGGCGGCTATTAAATGCTGAACGCCCGGGAGGCCGTCGATACTGACGGGAAGTTGAAGGGGCCGAGCCTGTGAAGGCCTGTCGCTTAAATGCGGGCCCATGCGATCTTTTCTTGATAGGCAAGAAAGAACTTTTACCACTTGATATGGTCTGGATATATTTATCTAGGTCTTCACCGAATAGTCTCCCACCATGAAAGGGAAATCCTGCTAAAAGCTTTTTGCAGGGTGCCTCTGCTGACCAGTTTTTTAGCCACAAAAGGCGACGCATATGAACCAACAGCAGAGATAAACGGGACGCCTGTTGAACGGAGTCCTTAATAGCATCTACTGCAAAGCAGAGAGCTCTTGGGAGGTCAGCCAATTCACGAGCTTGCTGAGCCGGTATGTCCCTTAATATCGGTTTAGTCTGATCCTTTAAAGCCTGACAAACGCCAATGGCTGCCACTGCTGGCTGAACCACGGCACCTACTGTGGTAAAAGAAGCCTTCAGTAGGGTCTCCAATTTTTTGTCGACTGGATCTTTAAACACCTGGACATTTTCCACCGGACCGGTCAGGAATTTATTTACGCAGGAAATGGCTGCGTCCACGGTAGGGAGTGCCCATTTCTTTGCAAATTCTTCTTCCATAGGATAGAGAATGGTGACCCTTTTAGGAGGGATAAAAATCAGGTCGAGCCCAATCCTGAAAAATCACGCTCTCCAGAAGGGGGTGAACCGGGAAAGACGCACCACTCAATGGTGCCTTCAAGGAACCTAAAGAGGATACCGCGGGGGCCAATTGTTCTGACACTGGAAGTTTAAAAGCAGTGCGAACCATATCCGTCAGAGACTGGATCCACAGACTCTCTGCTTGAGAAGCCGAAAAAAAATTCATCTATAGTGGAATCTTCAATGTCTGACCAGTCAGGACTCAGGTCCGCTTGATCCCCCTGTGGGTCCAATTCCTCCGAAGAGAGGACCTCTGCATCCGAACACACCGTTCTAGGTGACGGGGATCTAGCCCGTTTGCCACCCGGCAAAGAGCGGGCAATTAAAGCAGTTAACCTTTTCTCTAGCCCACCCAGGGTGGATTCTAGCATTTCTTCCGTAACATAAACGGGAATGGGTTGATTGGGGGCCGCCTCTGCCCCTAGCACCCTCAATGGCTCCTGCATGATGCTGTTCGGTGGTCTATCTGGTGAGGGTGGGACCACTGGAGCCTGGCCCAAATCCTCTGACCCCGTTGGAGACCCCTTTACTTTTTTGGCACCTTTTGCAGCCTTAGCTGGTCCTGATCCCTTGGGAGCCATTGCACAACCTTGAGACACCCCTACAGCCAACACCCAACTGTTGTAGCTAGAAGTGAAACATTAATGAGAACAGGCTATGGTAAAAAAAAAAATTTTTTTTTTTTTTTTATTTTCATACGCCTGAGAAGGCGGCAATACAGAGGAGAGTCCTGTGAGTATTGCCACACCAATGCCCGTTAGCTGGAGTCCAAGGTTGCACCGACTCAGATACTGCCAGATCTAAGGCTGAGTCCCTTTAAGAAAAAAATTTTTTTTTTTTTTTTTTCCTGGTCAGTGTGGACTAAGTCCAGACCTGAAGATCTGAGACCTGACGCTAGTGATGGGAAGTTCGGCTCTTTGAAATGAATCGGTTCATTTCGAGTCACTCACTGAAATGAACCGATTCAATGAATCGATTCTTCGGTTCTTCAGTTCACTTGCTGAGTCTACTGACAAGCAAGTGAACCAAAGCTCTGATTCAACATTTTTAAATGATTAGAATCATAAGAAGGATTCTTCACAGAAGGTTGGCAGGTTCTGAGGACATTGACGTGTATTTAGTTTCTTGCTTTGAGCACAAGCACCATCCGATTGTGTCCACACTTTGTCAGATTAGACAGCAACATCAATTTTGGTGACGCACAAAAAGCTGTGTAAATGAAAAGTGGGTTTTTGTGCAGTTAACATTGCTAACCATCATATTTTCATAGTATTCACAGCGCATGCGCAGGAAAAAATATCAGATTTTACTAGCGCAGGCGTGGAAAGTACCCACAGTAGTAAAATCCAATCGTTAGGCTCCTTTCACACTTGTGCGACTTTAAAGTTGTGCAATTTTTGCCATGATTTTTTTTACAGTGACTGATGCAATTTTGATGCGACTTGAAGCAATACCTATGTAATCTTGAGGTTTCTGCCTCAAGTCGCATCAAAATCGGATCAAAGTAGTGCAGTGACTATTTTGAAGTCGCTGCGACTTGAAGACACACGGATATGGATGGTACTCATTGGAAATAATGGGGTACCACTTGTCATGCGACTTCGTAGTCCCAAGTCGCACACGTGTGAAAGGGGCCTCATTATGCACTGTAAAGACTATGGACAAATCTGATGGCTAGCCATTTTAACTTTGAAGTTGGTCCATCAGAATGCAGGTCGCATGCACAAAAAAAACAGCTTTTCCTTTACACAGCAGTTTGTGCGTCGCCGTAAGTGGCAATAATGGCTGACCCTATAGATGCTTGATCTGACAGAACACCTGCTACCCAGGTTACTGAGCACAATCCTATACTCATAATCATATAACAGACCCCAGATGCAATAAAGAGAACCTGTCACTTCAACAAACTATCACATAGGGGGCGGGGCTTGTTAAGCAAAAAAATTCATAAAATACAAATTTAAACCATCCCCACCGACCCCGATATCTGCATGTGAATAAACGCGCGTAGGGCGTGCGTGTGTGCATAAACGATAATTGCTTTACACGTTCAGTGTCACCACAAAAGTCAGAGAGACTGCAATCATTCTAGATAATAATATAATTCATGGTTAATGAATGTCCTGTAATAGCTGTTTTAACTACCTATATACAGTCTGTACAGTGTACTGCTGCTACCTGATCAGTGATTCCGTGTATTGTTCTCCTGGTGGGGACTCAGGGTTCTTTCAGTGTATTGCATTCTAACAGCTCATGTGCTTCTTTAACTCGGTAACTCGTTTGATTCTTTAACTCAGTTACTCATATGGTTCTTTTCCTCGGTGTACTGTGTACTCATGATGACTTGTATGCAGTTCCTGAGTGTCTCTGTGCCTTGAGCACTCTGATTGGTTGTAGGGAGGGTCCGAGCTCTCTCACTCTAGGATCATATTACCAGCCTGCTCTTCTATGCTTTGTATTGAGTGCGCAGAGAACCATTCCAGACGGTTCACTCACTCACATGAATCGATTCACTCAGTTCACTAAAAAGAACCGATTCAAAAGAACGATTCGTTCATGAACTGGACATCACTACCTGACGCTGCTGGCCCGCCCCCCCCCCCCCACGCTGAAACCAACATGGAGGAAGCAGAGAGCAGAGGAGAAGCCTGGACCAGCGCTAGTAACACAGACACCCGGTAAGCCACTAATCTTTGTAGTGCACACATAGAGGAAGCTGTCCCCCTAGGCTTCCTAGGAAACAGGAGTTTTGTCAGCACTTCCTCTCTATACACGTGGGGCTGCAGTATCATGCTAACAGGCAAATCTGGGGGGGAGTAGCAAAATACATATCTTTAAAAGCATATATATATCTACATGTTATCTGGGTAAACATTAGTACATCCCATCCTGCCTCAAAAGACATAGTGGAGATAGTGGCTGATGCACAAGCATACCATTAGCCAACCCAGAACCCCCAGGGGGATACCTACTGTCGAACCAAGTCCCGCAGGTTCCCTCTTACCTGCTCCACGCCGCAGGGTATTGCAAAATGCAAGAGGCCCAGCCTTCCCCCATCTCCGTGGGTATTGTCTTGGACCTTCAGGGACCGGGGTCCTGTGTTAAGGAACCCACACCCCTGGACCTATATAGCATCCTGGCATCAGTAGCGTTTAGTTCTTGGAAGAGACTAAGGTACTGGAGCCCAGAATCCAGCCCTCCAAGGAGAGGCATTATAGGCAAAACCCCACTCCAGCAGGGCCCGGGTACCGTACACCTTGGCTTTGAAGCACTTCGGACGGATCCGGCTAGCTATCCTGGGTCCCGAGACCTCCGAGGGACAGCTAGACGTGACCAACACCTAAGACACTGGCGAAAAAACTGAAGCACTCCCAGTGGGAGGGGGTTATATAGGGAGGAAACTTCCTGTGAAATTGATTACACCAGTGTCCACACCTGAAGGTACCCATATAACCCAAGTGTAATGGCTATGCGCTCTGTGTCCCGTGATGTACGATAAAGAAATAAAGATACAGGATTTTTATAACCGCTCACCTGTAAAATCCTTTTCTTGGAGTACACCACGGGACACAGAGCCAGTCAATAAAACATAATGGGTTAAGGGTCACCAGCGGTGATTGGACACTGGCACAACCAATTGAAGACAGTTCCCCCTCCATATAACCCCTCCCATCAGGGAAGTACCTCAGTTTTGTAGCAAGCAATAAGGTTCCCATAAGAAGGGGGACCTCTGTGTCCTGTGGTGTACTCCAAGAAAACAGGACGGACACAGTCCAAGAAAACAGGACGGACACAGTCTTCTCAAGTCTTAACAAGTGGGACGTCCCCAAGGAGTGTCAAAAACGAGGGGTGGGAACAGTATTAGTAAAAAACACAACTTCACCCTCAAACAAGCAGACCTCAACGGATGAGGTGCAACTTTAAACAGCCACCTGCAAAACCTTGCGGCCGAAGGAAGCATCTTAACATGCGCTCACATCAACCTTGTAAAATTTGGAAAAAGTGTGAACGGACAAAAAAGGAACGGCCTTACACACCTGTGAGACAGACGCTTGATGTCGGAAAGCCCAGGAAGCACCAATCACCCTGGTCGAATGTGCCGTGACCGGAAAGGGGGGCGCCCACCCCCTAAGAGCCGACGAGACCACCAGGCCCTTCTGTGGACCGGATACCAGCACAAAAAGTGAGTCAGACCTCCTAAAAAGGAGCCGTAGCTGACAGGTACACCTGCAGAGCGCGTACCACGTTTAAGGAATAAAGCGCAACCTCCCTAAGATGCGCCGGCCGAGGACACAAGGATGGAAGTGCAATGTTCTCGTTAAGGTGAAATGACGAAACCACCTTCAGAAGAAAGGAAGGTTGTGGGCGCAACACTGCCATATCCTTATGGAGGCCCAGGATAAGGAGTGTCAAGAGAGGAATCTCTCTGATGTTTTCAAAAGGAGGGTCCTGAAGAACTGATCGCACCAGATTCAAATCCCATGGCGGAAGAGGTGTTTTAAGAGTGGAAAGTACATGACGAACCCCCTGCACAAAAGTACCCACCAGAGAATGAGCCATCAAAGGCCGCTGAAAGAACACAGCCAAGGCTGAAATCTGTCCCTTAAATGGTGCTTAAGGCAAGTTTCTGATCCACTCCATGCTGTAAAAACAGCAGGACCCTAGAAACCGAACACCTCCGGATGCAATGACCATTCTCCCTGGTCTAGTATCTGGCGACTCAGCTAGTCTGCCTGCCAGTTTTCTACGCCCGGAATGTAGACATCCAGAGCTGGCACGCCTCTTTCCGCCCACCTTAGGATTTGAGCGACCTCAGACACCGCAGCTGAGCTCCCTCTTGATGGATGACATAAGCCGCCGCCGTGGCGTTGTCAGACTGGATCCGGATTGGGCGACCTTGCAACCTCCCTCGACCACGAGGAGAGGCACAGCCTGATCTCCCCGAAGTTCCAGGAAATTGATCAGCAGACGGGATTCTTCTAGAGCGCCCCCCCCCCCCAACCCATGTGGCTGGTGTTAATCGTAATAACTGTCCACTGGAAGGGAAGAAACGTCTTCCTGGACCGAAGAGCCGGGGAGGGGGACACTCCCTGTCCTCTTGATGTTCCGCAGTAACATGTTGAGTTTTTAAGAAAGTAGAAAGTATCAACATTTTCCGCCCATGCCCCCTTTTCCCCATATCTCCTTTTGCTATTGGGGTTAACATATGTTCAATGTTCTATACTCTTTTCACAGAAATGTCATACGTATCAGCTCCTGACGAGGTGGTTTTATCCATTGAAAGGCGTAGAGATTACAAAGATGCATACCCAATGACTCCATCTGTGAGGACATTCATTCCTTTTTGCATAAAAGTTTTATATGAATTTGTGCAATAACGGGAATGTTACTATATATTTATCGATTATGTTTAATTTCTATGTATCTGAGTCTGTGTAAATATAACTTTACCTGGAATATCCCACTTTGGCTGGATGATGGTTCATCAATAAATGATCTTTTCTACATCCGGTTCCTCTCTGTGCCTCATCTAAAGTCCCAAACTGCCCCCTCTTTATTGAATTTAGGGATGGAGGCGCCTCTCGCCTCCCAACCTACTTGTTAGTCCCCAGGAGATAAGAGGGGGCACTTTGTACCCCCTTTACGCCCGCACGCCGCTTCCACCCTGGCAACAAATGTTTCCAGGACCACCAATAAAGTGTCCATGGGAACCGCAGGTGCAAGGGCACCAGCAGCTACCTCAGGCATGTTTGGGGAAGAAGGGCCAGATACTGACTGACTCCAGATCCACAGACCGCTCTCAGGGACCTATTCAGACCTGAAAAGGCCCACCCTCCTCGCTTCGCTGACAGGGGGGGTTACACAGAGGACTCGCCAACCCAGCAAGAGACTGCTCAGCGTCGCTGCCCATCTCCAGTATACAGCGTGTGCTGTGAGGAAAACCTGAGGAAAAGCCGTGAGGTAAAGAGGACTGAGGAGATATGTGCTGTGAGCAGTTCAGAGCCAGCACTAGAGGTCAAAACCCCACACAAAATGGCCGCCAGATGCTTCAGATGACTAGGCATGGCCACAGTAAAATGGCCGATCGCAATAAGCTGCGCCATAGAGTGGCCACAACAAAAATGGCGACGAGACGCCGAGATGTGGACTAGAAGGCCGCAAGAGGCCTTCCTAGGCAAGCACAACCCCCTAAATGGGCCCTGACACCCCACAGTACCCTGGTTGTGAAAGGAGCCCCCCACAGGTCCACCCTGGTAAGCAGCAGTAGCCAGCAGAGGGAAAAAAAAGCAGGGGAAGGGAGGATAGGAGGACCCCCTAAGCAAAGGAATGCTCAGCCATGCCGACCCTCTGAGGCAGGAAGGATTGTACATACCCGTCCGTCCACGCGAGGACCAGCTGGCACATTCCTGACAGGCATACATCCGCATTGGAGTAGCTGTCGGCCCGGTCCACTGTGAGACAACACCACAGCCCAGTCATGTGTGGACCCTGGAGCAAAAAGCTCACCGGCCACCCCAGGAGTCACGGGGTATGTCGTGGCAGACCCAGCCCTTAGCAATGGTGTGCTCACACTCGCTGGCCAGACTGAGGAGACTACAAGGATCTATATATCCAGCCTGTCACCCAGCCAGCAGTCGATAGAAGAATCTTAAAGAAAATCAAAAATAAAATAAAACAAAAAACATTTCTTCAGGGCGCTGGGCCCAAAAGGAAGCCACATCCTTCTCCTTTGCTCGGCAGAAAAAAAACTGGAGGCTGCATGCTGCAGGGAGGAGGGTTATGTCCAGAGGCACCGCCCCCCTTTCAACTCTGTTAAAGTAACATGCATTTAATCTAACATGTTCTGCCTAGTTCTTTCCTATGAACAGGAACATAACCCACTTGTCAAGACTTGAGGTCGCGTCCGTCCATGGACGATCAGAGAAAATTTTAATCTACAAACGCCAAAAACCACCCCCCGCTGCAAAAGTGAATGCCTATCTAGGTGGCGCATCTACACCGAGTGGGTGTTTTCTGGTATAACAGCAGCCAGCTTTTCCGGTGAGTGGCAATTTCACAGGGGTGCAGTGGATGATTCTGGAGCAGGATCACCTCTGCTTTCAAGTCACCACCAATTTTTTGTGCACACCTTTGCACTGAACTATTGTGTTTTCACCAATACGTTTATATTGCTGATCCTATCACGGGACTGTACATTTAAATCTAGTTTTCACTATATATTTTTTTTTTGTCTATTTCCATTCAAGATTGGAACACACACTCATACACTCATACGTTTACATACCCTGGCAGAATTTATGATTTCTTGGCAATTTTTCAAAGAATACGAAGGCAAACAAAAAAAATTTTCACTCATGGTAAGTGTATGGCTCAAGCCATTTATTATCAAATCAACTGTGTTGACTTTTTAAATCATAATGAAAACAGAAACTACTCTGATCAAAAGTTTACATACCCTGGTGATTTTGGCCTGATAACATGCACACAAGTTGACACAAAAGGTATTAAAAAAGGTAACCATCCTCGTCCGATCTGTTTGCGTGTAGTGTGCGTGCGTAAAAAGGTTAATGAGTTTCTGGATTCCTGACAGACCCTTTCATCCAGTGCTGCACTGATATTTCTGGATTTTTCTGGATTTTGAGTCACGAGGAAAGCAAAAGAATAGTGAAAAGGATCTGCGAAAAAAAGGTAGTTGAAGTGTATAAAACAGGAAAGGGATGTAAAAAAATATCCAAGGAATTGAGAATGCCAATCAGCAGTGTTCAAACTCTAATCAAGAAGTGGAAGATGAAGGGTTCAGTTAAAACCAAACCATGGTCAGGTAGACTAACTAAAATTTCAGCCACAACTGCCAGGAAAATTGTTCAGGATGCAAAGAAAAACCCACAAATAACTTCAGGTGAAATACAGGACTCCCTAAAACATGTGGTGTGGCCGTTTCAAGATGCATAATAAGGAGGCACTTGAAGAAAGGTGGGCTGCTTGGTCAAGTCGCCCGAAGAAAGCCATTGCTACGCAAATGCCACAAAGTATCCCACTTACAATACGCCAAACAGCACAGAGACAGGCCTTAAACCTTCTGGCAAAGTCATTTAGCGTGAGGAGACCAAAATTTTGCTTTTTGGCTACAACCATAAACACTACATTTGGAGAGGAGTCAACAAGGCCTATGATGAAAGGTACACCATTCCTACTGCGAAACAGGGTGGTGGATCACTGATGTTTTGGAGGATGTGCGAGATACAAAAAGGCACAGGAAATTCGATGGCAAGATGAATATCAAAAAAATACTGGAAGAACATTTGCATTCATCAGCCAGGAAGCTGTGCATGGGACATACTTGGACATTCCAACATGACAAAGATCCAAAACACCCAAGTCGACCTGTCATTGGCTACAGAAGAATAAAGTGAAGGTTCTGGGGTGGCCATCTCTGTCTCCTCACCTCAATATCATTGAGCAACTCTGGAGGCTTTTTGCCAGGAGGGATGGGCAGCTTTGCCATCTGAGAAGATAAAGAGCCCCATCTACAAATTCCACAAAAGACTTCAAGCTGTCATTGATTTTAAAAGGGGGCAACACACAGTATTAACCACTTAAGGACCTGCTCATGTATATATACGTCCTTTTTTTAAAGATGGATATCTCGGTAACGGCAGCAGCTGCTGCCACAACCGAGGTATCCATCTTTACCATGAGCGGTCCTTTAAGCGATAACGGCGGTCTCTGTGGCGGATTCGCCGCGAGATCACCGTTATTGGTGACGGGAGAGGTGCCCCCCCTCCTGACGCTCTCCGCCACTTACCAGAGCTGTCGGTAGCGGCGGAGGCGATCAAGTCCTCTCTCGTGCTGTGTGGGGATGCGAGTGAGGGCAAGATGGCCCCCACCTGTCCCCATAACACTGCAGGGCGGAAGTGACGTCAAAACGTCAGTCCCGCCCAATGAGTCTTAACCACTTCAATACAGGGCTTTTATACACACACCTCCATACCGGGCCTATTCTGGCACTTCTCTCCTACATGTACAAATCATAATTTTTTTGCTAGAAAATTACGCAGTTCCCCCAAACATTATATATGTTTTTTTAGCAGACACCCTAGGGAATAAAACGACGGTCATTGCAACGTTTTATCTTGTACGGTATTTGCGCAATAATTTTTCAAACGCCTTTTTTTGCGGAAAAAAATTGTTTCATGAATTAAAAAAATTACAAAACAGTAAAGTTAGCCGAATTTTTTTTTTTTTTTTAAATATGAAAGATTAGGTTACACCGAGTAAATAGATACCTAACATGTCACGCTTTAAAATTGCGCACACTCATGGAATGGCGCCAAACTTCGGTACCTAAAAATCTCCATAGGCAAGGCTTTGAAACATTTTTTACAGGTTACCAGTTTAGATTTACAGAGGAGATCTAGTGCTAGAATTGTTGCTGCCACTCTAGCGCACGCGGCGATACCTCACATATGTGGTTTAAACGGCGTTAACATATGTCGGCGGGACTTGCGCGTGCGTTCGCTTCTGCGCGCATGCTACTGGTGACCGGGGCGTTTTAATATTTTTTTATTATAATTTATTTTACATATATATATTTTTTTATTGCTTTTATTCCTATTACAAGCAATGTAAACATCCCTTGTAATAGGAATGTGTGCGGCGGGTCTTCTTTATGGAGAGATGTGGGGTCAATAAGACCCCACATCTCTCCTCCAGGCTGGAAACCATGAGATTGGTGAAAAAAAATTCACTGATCTCATGAATACTGTGGCTTACAGCCGTAATCGCGGCTTTGTTTACTTACAGGACACGGGCGTGACATCATCACATCGCGACCGGGTCCTCCGACGGTCAGAGATGACTGGTGACCATCTGGTCACCAGTCATCTCTATACTTGCTGCCAGCGCCGGACGATTCATTCTCCGGGCCCCCGATGGCACGGAAGAGCCCAGAGAAGCACCGGATGGCAGCGGATGTCCCTTCCCGCCGCCTGTAACAACGATCTAGTGGCGGAACCGCCGCTATGATCGTTCTTATATTGTGCAGAATCGCCGGCACAAGAGATAGATATCTGGATGATGCCTCTCGCTGCAGGCATCATTTAGATATCATGAATAAGGTGAATTCCGCGCCAACAAGTGTAAAGCTCCCTAGAGCTTGGAATAAAAATTCTACAAAAGAGAATAGAATAAAATAAATTGAGTTAAATTAAAATTAAGCTGCTCCTCAGTGATGCAGTGGGATACTGCAAATAGTGTTAAAAAGAAAAGGAATAGAGGGCGCTAGTAAGTAAATAATATAGACTCAGTAGTACCTATCTATATTAAGTTTGAGTGGGTGTGCTTCGTGTGCAACATAGACCTGGTATGGTGGTGTATATACAACAAAATTAAAATAAATAACATATAGATCCTTAGAATATCAAGTGGTAATAATTGACTAATCACCAGCCTGGGGTTGACAATTTAGACAAAAATACATGGAAAGATCACCAGTGCAGATAATTGCTCACTCGTGGTGAGAGTAAAGTGCAATGAGAATACAGTGCAATAATAGTCTCTGATGATGAAGAAAAGAGGGAAGGACGGCCGCACTCCAAGGATTTTCAAACGAAAAAAGTTGTCTTTATTGTAAATCCAAAAACATGTACAGTCACAGCAATCACAGAAAACAGGACAGCCGACGCGTTTCGCACTCGATCAGTGCTTAGTCATGGCTATGGTATGGTGCTAACACAAAAACATTTATACTAAACCCCAAAATACCAAATAAAACATGTGACTCCCTTCAGCCTATAGCAACTTAAAGTTAATTAGTTGTGATGGACATCCTGAATGGGTGTAATCAGAGTGTCAAGTGTGTGCAGGCTGAAAGTCAACACTAACATAAAAAGGTAACCCTTAAAGAACCTGTGTATGTGTGGATGTGAGAATTGCATGAAAATGGGAAGGGATATATATATATCCCTATCCCTGGACATTACAGGTACTGCAAGTGATGACATATACAAGGTACTTTGTGTTACAATTAATAAAAAAAAATTAATATTGAAGTCCCTTCCGTTGGAGCATGAATGCACCACTTGTCCAGTCCCAATAATGGGGCAATACCTGCAGCCATTCTTGCCACATCTATAGGTACCCTTGCAGTGTAACCAAGTTAGGGAGCTGTGTCTGGTTTGAAATAGACTGGGTGACAGGACCCCCCCCCCCCCAATGTGGGAGCTCTGCGGCTCACTGTTCTAATGCCTCTAGATAAAATGGATTGGTACGTATCGTCATTGAGTAGAACTGGTAGGTATTTGGTGATGATGTGTCTGATTTTATAGAATTCCACACTAAATGCGGAGGAGAAAATGGGGACAGACTCGTTGGAAAGGAGCCGGGTGTTCCTGACCCTGGAGCTTTTATCAGTTAGCAATGAAGCTCTGGGGATTCGGTCCACTTTGAGGATGGCGTTATTGATTACTTTAGCTGGGTAACCCCTAGCTCTGAATCTAGAAGCCATCTCCTTGACTTCTCTAGAGAAATCTGTGGATGAGGTACAAAGACGTTTGAAGCGGAGGAACTATCCGAAGGGGATGCTTTTAATGGTGTGTGGGGGGTGGGATGAGTCGGCTCGCAGTAAAGCATTGCCCGCTGTGCTTTTCCTGAATAAGCCTGTAGATACTAGACCGTTGTTACCTGTGAGCTTAACATCTAAAAAGTCTATGGTCACAGGTTGTAAAATACCGGTGAACCGCAGATTTAAAGTGTTGTCATTCAAGAAGTATAGCCATAGGTCGAGGTCAAAAATACATGGAAAGATCACCAGTGCAGATAATTGCTCACTCGTGGTGAGAGTAAAGTGCAATGAGAATACAGTGCAATAATAGTCTCTATTGGTGCAAAGTCCCATAAAAGCCACAAATGTGTTAGTGACTGATTGTTGAGAGTTGACTCATGGATGTGTCGGATTCCTCCACCATTGAAATAAGGACTCCACCCAAGGTGCTAAGAAGATGCTAAGCGCTTACCACAAAGCGAGACCTCTTGGTTAAAAGTAGGTCAGGAAAGCAGGACAGGATAAGTGCCTGTTACACTGGGGCGTAGATGGATCACGATGGGAGCCGTGTAAACTGACCGTGGTGCTCACAGAATGATGGAGACAGATAAAGGAAAAAATCATAGTGCATTACCTTTAATAAAATTGTAAAAAAAAAAAAATCGCACATGCAGCCAAATGACCTCTTACTATGGCAGGTGCCTGCCTGGCACTATAGCGTAGCGGATACTCTCCAGAAGAAGGATCTCACCAGGTCACTGAGTGCGGCTGGGTGCCAAAAGTTGCAGAGGCGCTAGGATGGTCTGCTGCGAGGGAGAGAGCCAGATGTCGCCGCCGAAATATGTTTCTTACTTAGTACGTCATCAGGGGGGTATCATTTAGATATCCCCCTTCAAAGTCCAGGACGTCCACTCTGGATGGGAGAGACTTTGTGGACGTCATATGATGGTGGCTGGTAGTGAAGGGGTTAAAGAAACTTTTTTTTTTTTAAATGACAACATTTTCTTTTTTCTTTTTCTTTTTTGCATTTAAGTGTAAATACAGTGTTTCCCGGAAAATAAGACACCGTCTTATATTTATTTTTCCTCAAGAAAACACACTATGGCTTATTTTCACGGGGATGTCTTATTTGTATTACCGGCAAGTATGGTACAACAATCTACGTTTGTGTGGGGTGAGAGGCTGTTGCTGGTCAGTGCTGGGGAGCAGCTTTACTACTTCTGATGTGGAGCTGGGGTGATCTCTTTGGGCTCAGTAGCAGGCTATTAATATTCCTGGCTATGCTCTCTTTTGGAAAGACAGGGTAAAAAGGAAAGGTGGAGGGGTCTGTCTATGTGAGAAGTGACCTCAAAGCAAGCGTGAAAGAGGACCTGGTTGATGAAGAGTGTGATGAAGTTGAAGCATTATGGGTGGAACTGCATACAGATGTGCATAGTTCAAAGTTAATCATTGGAGTTTGTTATAGACCACCCAATGTTAATGAGGAGGTGGAGACTCGGCTCCTTGCACAGATGGTGGAGACTCGGCTCCTTGCACAGATGGAAAGGGCTGCAAGGGCTGGGACGGTGATAATAATGGGGGATTTTAACTACCCAGAAATTGACTGGAATAATGGAATTTCTGGGACAGTTAAAGGACAAAAATTTAAAAACCTATTGCAGGACAATTTTATGGTCCAGTTTATTGAGGCCCCAACTAGGAATGATGCTCTGTTGGACCTGGTAATCTCAAACCATGCAGAGCTTATTACTAATATTCAGATAAAGGAACACCTGGGTAGAAGTGATTACAACATGATTTCGTTTAATGTAAACTATAAGCAAGAAATACATACAGGAAAGATAAAAACACTTAATTTCAAGAGAGCAAATTTTCAAAGCATGAGGACTGCTCTCCAGGGATTGGACTGGGAGGGAATATTGGCACAGATGAACACAGAACAGAAATGGGAATTCTTCAAAAAGACTCTTTGGAACCTCACTGCAAAGTATATTCCCATGGGCAATAAGTTTAAAAGGCTAAAGATAAAACCTATGTGGCTCACGGTCAAAGTTAAAAAAGCTATAAACAATAAGAAAATAGCATTTAAAAAATATAAAAATGAAGGAACACTAGTGTCGTTTAAATGTTACAAAGAATATAATAGAATATGTAAAAAGGAAATCAAGGATGCAAAAATTCAAAATGAACGACAGATTGCAAAAGATAGTAGGACAAACTCCCAAAAAATATTAATAGTAAAAAGGTCAAGTCTGAGCATGTAGGCCCTTTACAAAATAATTTAGAGTGGGTGACTGAGGACATAGAGAAGGCAAATGTATTAAATGCTTTCTTCAGCTCTGTGTATACAATGGAGAATGGGGGAGCTCATGCCCATAATAGGGGTGGGAGTGACACAGCCCCAAATCCACAATGGCTCAAAAGTGATATGGTCTAGAAATATTTAGACAGAATAAAAGTGGATAAAGCACCTGGACCAGATGGCATCCACCCACGGATCCTAAAAGAATTGAGCTCTGAAATTTCAAAGCCACTGTATCTAATATTTAGGGACTCAATGACAGGAATAGTACCACTGGATTGGCATAAATCCAATGTGGTGCCCATATTTAAAAAGGGAACAAAGTCTTTACCAAGTAAATATAGACCTGTTAGTTTAACTTCTATAGTTGGGAAGATACTGGAACGTCTAATAAAAGACCACATGGATGAGTTCTTGCTGAAAACAAACTATTTAAGCAGCAGACAGCATGGATTCATGAAAGACAGAAGTTGTCAAGACAAACCTGATTACCTTTTATGAAGAGGTAAGTAAAACCCTGGACAGAGGCGTGGCAGTGGACGTGGTATACATGGATTTTGCAAAAGCGTTCGATACAGTTCCACACACACGGCTCATGTGTAAGGTAAGGTCTACAGGATTAGATATATCGGTTTGTAAATGGATAGAAAACTGGCTGAAAGACAGAATTCAGAGAGTTGTGGTTAATGATTCTTACTCTGAATGGTCCAAGGTTATCAGCGGTGTACCCCAAGGTTCGGTGTTGGGTCCCTTACTTTTCAATATATTTATAAATGATATTGGGTCTGAGATCCAAAGTAACATTTCTGTTTTTGCAGATGACACCAAGCTATGCAGTGGAATAACGTCCTTGCAGGATGTCTCCAATTTACAAGCTGACCTCAATGCTCTGTCTAAGTGGGCGACTATGTGGCAGATGAGGTTTAATGTTGATAAATGTAAAGTTATGCACTTGGGGGCTAAGAATATGCATGCATCATACATGCTAGGGGGAGTTCAACTGGGGGGATCTGTAGTGGAGAAGGATCTGGGGGTTTTAGTTGATCATAAGCTCAATAATGGCATGCAATGCCAAGCTGCGATTTCCAAAGCGAGCAAAGTCCTTTCTTGTATTGAGAGGTATGGGCTCCAGAGATAGAGATATCATTTTGCCCCTGTACAAATCATTAGTAAGACCTCATCTGGAATATGCAGTCCAGTTTTGGGCACCAGTTCTCAAAAAGGATATCGGAGAACTGGAGAAAGTGCAGAGAAGGGCAACTAAACTGATAAGAAGCATGAAGGAGCTCAGCTATGAGGAAAGATTAGAAAAACTGAATTTATTCACTCTTGAGAACAGGAGAATAAGGGGGGATATGATCAACATGTACAAATAAATAAGAGGTCCATATAGTGAACTTGGTGTTGAGTTATTCACTTTAAGGTCAACACTGAGGACAAGGGGGCACTCTTTACGTCTGGAGGAAAAGAGATTTCACCTCCAAATACGGAAAGGTTTCTTCACAGTAAGAGCTGTGAAAATGTGGAACAGACTCCCTCCAGAGGTGGTTCTGGCCAGCTCAGTAGATTGCTTTAAGAGAGGCCTGGATTCTTTCCTAAATGCACATAATATAAGTGAGTACTAAGTTTTGTAGGTAAAGTTGATCCGGGGTAAATCCGATTGCCTCTCGGGGGATCAGGAAGGAATTTTTTCCCCTCCGGTAGCAAATTGGATCATGCTCTGCTGGGGTTTTTTGCCTTCTTCTGGATCAACTGTGGGTATGGAGTTGGGTGTATGGGATGTACTGTGTTTTATTTTGTTTGTTTGTTTATTTTTATGGTTGAACTGGATGGACTTGTGTCTTTTTTCAACCTGACTAACTATGTAACTTTTCCTCCTATCCCCTGATGTTTTTGTGGGGTGAGAGACTGTTGCTGGTCAGTGCTGAAGAGCAGCTTTACTTCTTCCCCTAAAGACAGAGTGTCCAGCTCCTCACTTCACTGAGGAGACTTTTTACTTTCACAGACCAGGACCTGACAGGGGGAGCTGACTTTATTGATGGTGCTGCCGACACCTCTCCGGTCACCGCAGCAGCTGTCACGATGGAGCAGATAAGAAGGGCTGCACGACTTCTTTACAGCTCTGCACCAGTACACTACGGTACATACGCCTATCACGTCTTGTTTACCGCTCCGCTTACGCATAGTCACGCCCATCACTACGTCTTATTTTCGGGGGTATGGCTTATATTTCGGAAATGCTTAGAAATCCTGCCACGGCTTATTTTAGGAGTATGTCTTATTTTCAGGGAAACACGGTATGAGATCCAAGGTCTTTTTGACCCCAGATCTCATATTTAAGAGGACCGGTCATGCTTTTTTCTATTACAAGGGATGTTTACATTCCTTGTAATAGGAATAAAAGTGATCAAAT
Source organism: Rana kukunoris (assembly GCA_029574335.1). NCBI lineage: Eukaryota > Metazoa > Chordata > Amphibia > Anura > Ranidae > Rana > Rana kukunoris. Next base: position 341,716,618 of record CM056051.1, read on the forward strand.
TATTATTTTTTTCAGTGTAAAAAATATAATAAAAAAAAAAAAGTGTTTTAAAGCGTCCAGTCGAGCTCGCGAGCAGAAGCGAACGCATACGTAAGTGGCGCCCTCATATGAAAACAGTGTTCAAACTACACAAGTGAGGTATCACTGCAATCGTGTAGCTCAAAAAATGCAACCTATTTTTTTAAACGTCGCCTATCAAGATTTAAAGGTAAAAGTTTGACGCCATGCCACGAGCGGGCGCAATATTTAAGCGTGACATGTTGGGTATCATTTTACTCGGCGTAACATTATCTTTCACAATATATTAAAAAATTGGGCCGAATTTATTGTTGTCTTATTTAATTCAAAAAAATGATTTTTTTCCAAAAAAATTGCGCTTGTAAGACCACTATGCAAATACGGTGTGACAAAAAGTATTAGAATGACCGCCATTTTATTCTCTAGGGTGTTAGAAAAAAAATATATATAATGTTTGGGGGTTTTTAAGTAATTTTCTAGCAAAAAAAACGGTTTTAGTCTTGCAAACACCAAATCTGAAAAACACCCAAGGTCCTTAAGTGGTTAAGAACTGGGGTATGTAAACTTTTGATCAGGGTCATTTGGCTAGTTTCTGCTGTCATTACGATTTAAAGAGTAAACAGTTGATTGATAATTAATGGCTTCAGCCAAACACTAACCACGATCGAAAGAAATGTTTGAGTTATTCATATTCTCTGACAAATAGGCAAGAAGTCCAAAAATGTTTAAATGTTTAATGCGCTGCCATTTATAAACAGAACATTTACATTTCATCATTGTTCATTTACTTTTTAGCGCTACACACTTTTTCTTAACATAATGTACTAGCGTGCACTGCAGACTAGTACATTATAACAGACTTGCCTAAAAAAGGACCACTCAAGCGATGCACTCTCAGGGCTCTCCCCGATGCTTCTATCTTCACCGAGTCTTCCTTCCGCATCTTTTGCCACTTAATTGGCTGGCCTGTTGAGATGTCACTCCCGCGCATGGGTGTGGGAGTCACATCGCTGCGGCATAGAGACCCGGCTGTAAATGTGTTCTGAGCTGCACATTAGCGGCCCAGATCACAATACCCACCCACAGGCAAGGGGCATATTATTACAGAGCAGACCCCCAAGGTCTCTTCTGTTGTAAAAAGCCAGCCTGTCATCGGATTTGTACATTGCCGACTTTTTAAAGCAAATTTTAAAAACTGCATAAATTAGTACAGATCCCTGCAATAAAGCTATAAACATTCCTAACCTTTTCACTTCCACCTTTGCCCATGTTAAACTTCTTGACTTCTTCTTTGACTTCTTCCATGTAGGCATCCAAAGTATCCACTTCCTCCTCGTTTTCCTCTTCTTCAACTTCTTTATCTCCTTCAGCTGGCTCATCGTCATCATCTGCAGAATTGAAACAAATGATTTAAGGACTCCCTCCCACCTGGACAGTTCAGCACCATGATGAACCACACAGCATGAAAACTGTACCATAATTTTTTTTTATATATATCTTTTTTTTCTTATTCAATGGATCAATCCATATCGAAACACCTACATATGCAGCAGTTCAAGCACACTCTTCAGGGCACCTTGGATGCTCTTAAACTACACTTGGAAAACCAGAAGGATTTTTGGGCTGAAGGGCTCTGATGTGAAGGCGTCCAAATGCTTGCGGCTTGTGATGGGAGTCACTTTTGGGTGGGGGGGCCCGTGGAACACAGCTTACCTTAAAGAGGTTGAATGAAGGTGTTTTCACTTGGGAAAGTAATATTTCTGAGCAATATCAATCAAATATATAAAGATTAATTAATTGCACCTTTCAGACTGCTGGAATATTGTATGAGCTTGGTCTCAGCAGACTGTTGTAGACTATTTACCAGATCGTTTGAGGTGGGGTTTCTTTTTTTTGTTGAGTGGCTGTATCCCATTGTTTGCCTGCTTTGGGAGAAAACTATCATGGGATGTATATGCTTGTGTGGATTAGCTTAAGGGTTAATGAAATCACTGTCAGCTTTTAGTTGCTAGAGGAGGGGGGGGGGGGGGGTTCCTCCAACTGCCCTGCCTGCTGACAAGACTCTCTACTGTTGAAGTTTGAATGCACCTGTGTATCTGGTTACCGGCTGTAGTTTAACCCACCCTATATCATTATGCAAAGAAGGGGGATTGTCCCAGAGTGTACGTCTGTGTTTCAAACAATTTTATGTTTCTTACCATACTACACTGAGTTACGGGTAGTGACTGGGTGGGCTAAGATTTTAGATCGTGCTGGTACCGGGCAAGGGACGCTTATATGGCAGACACTCCGAGTACGGGGTCCATCATACACCTTAACACTGCAGTACACAGTTGGAAACAACTCACCATCATCATCCTCCAAGCTCCACTTTTTCCCTTGCTTCAGCTCTTCAACTTCTCTTTTTAACTCTCCGATGGTTTCCTCAACTCTCTTGCGCTGTTCTTCTCGCCATTTCTCAACTCTCTCTTTGCGTTTTCTCATCTCTTCCTCAAGTTTGTTCTGGTCAAAATTCTGAAGCAGAAAAAAAAAAGGGGGGGGGGATTCTAAAAAGGTCTCACCAGCCAATATTACAGTCGCGGGCAATATAACCTACTCATCCCTTATAGTGGATTATCCAAATGAATGCAACTCTCAAGTTAATCTAGGCCCTGCACCCCTGGAAATGGCAAGTATGCCTGACGATTTGAGGCTTGGCAACCAGGAAATTAAGGCTTTTTGGATGCATTTTTTTCATGCATTTATGTGTAGTTCCATACATGTTTCTAGTAATCATGAATGATTCTTTTGCAAGCTGTTTATTAAGTGACCCCAGAGGGCGCTATCACCAGATCTATCTATCCATGGACAGCAGGGGAATCTTTGCAGACACCGTAGCATTATCTCTTGTCTGTTAAGATAAAGTTGTGAAACAGATATAACAGTACAGTTCATAGTCAGTTGCTTCAAAGCATAAACATGTTGCACCGTGGTGGCCACCCCCATCCCCCGGTACCAACCAGCTCCGAGGGCCACCCAGGGGTAGATGGGCGAGGCCGTGAACAGCCCGTTTTATATGCAGGTGTTTTAAGCCATTTGCCCCAAATCTTATTGTACTTAGATGGACAACCTCTATGTGAATACACCAATTTCTTGTATGGTAAAACATTGTTGACATCTGCCATCCAATGAGAGAGCTCTGGAAGATCTGGTCTCGTCCAAATCCTGGCGATAACCTTCCGGGCTGCAAAGAGTGTTTTGTGTAGAAAAACTTTAAGAAATGTATTGATTTCCGCGTCCGGAAAAATGCCCAGTAGGCACGGTTTTGGCTGGAGGGTAATGGGGGATCCCATCGTGCAGGAACCTCACCACCTGTTCCCAGAATGCCTGAATCTTGGTACATTGCCAAAGTAAGTGAAAGAAGGTGCCCAGAGCTTGGCCACACATCGGGCAGGTAGCAGGGTGCTCCCTCATACCTAGATACTCTGAGGGGTGTGAATAATAAAGGTTTGTGTGAGGTGATCTGATAGTTTAGGGGGATACTAATTTGCAAGCGTCCAGAGCATCGCTCCACTCATCGTCCTCTTCCCATCTCGATTTCAAGGCATAGGCTGATGTGGTTGCCTTGGGGAGTGTTCACAGTGTGAAATTGGGAGCTCAATTTCTTGGGGTCAGGGTATTTTTTATTGCTGCCATTAAGGGGTTGTCTTGCTAGGGAGAGGTCGTCTTGGGGATATTGGGTGCAAAAGGCGTGGCATAGTTCAACATATCTGAAAAATATATGATCAGGCAGATCAAATTCGTTTTGAAGGACACTAAAGGACTTTAGTTTCACACCCTCGATAATGTGGGACAGGTAGAATATCTCCCTAGAGCTCCACACCTCACTGGTCACGGATGAGATTGAACTCAGGCAGGGCTGCGTTATGCCATAAGGAGGTATAGCCATGTGGGGATATAATAATACGGAGCCTGTCCAAAGTAACACTCCATACCTTTCTGTAATGATACAATAGTGTTCGGCGGTCCTTTGAAAGTCCCGCTTCTCCCGCCCCACCTGCTATTACCACTAGTGGGTCCTCTGTCGGCTGCGTCCAAGTAGGGCAGAGAAAAACGGAGGAACCTGTCTGTCTACTTTATCAATGTGAAATTTCTGTTCCAGCTGAGCAGCCAGATAATATGCTTTAAAGTCGGGTAGCGCCAATCCGGCGAGGTCAGTTGGGTTCTTCAGCCTGTGCCACGGGAGTTTGTGTCTGGCATCACCCCAAATGAACGGCTTAAGGAGAGCTTCCAGTGTCTTGTACAATATTTTGGGTAATAAAACCATTTTTACAAGATTTATATAACCCATGACTCCCAATGGGAGAGAGCCCAGGCCTGGGTCTTTTGCTTGAGCATTTCGTACAGTGGTGTGATATTCAGGGAAACAGTCTGCCGGGTCTCGAAAAGTCCAAAGTCCCAAATATTTGATGTCAGCGACACTTTGTAATGGGAGGAGGGCCCTGTCTCTAGGTGGCGGATATCTGTCCAAGGGGAGTATCTGGGAGTATCCAAAGACACGAGAAAGTGCCAAAGCGCTCTATCAGGGCCAATGCCAGCAGGAGGGAATTATTAGAGTCATCTCTAAATATAGTGGGGTACCGTCGGTGTAGGATCTGATCTGCAGTCCCTCTATGCCTGGGTGTGATTGTATGACGATTGCAAGTGGTCTTGCCGCCAAAGCATATAGCAGTGGCGACAGGGGACAGCCCTGCCTCGTGCCTCTATGCAAAGGGAATTGTTCTGAGGGCCAGCCATTGGCGAGAACCCTGGCCACCGGGGCCTGGTAAAGGAGCTGCACCCAGTTAATAAATTTGGGGCCAAGCCTGAACCTTGCGAGGCAGACTCAGAGGTACCTCCACTCTGCTAAATCGAAAGCCTTGGAAGTGTCCAAGGCAACGATTACTCTGGAGCCCGGGTTGTCATGCCTTGCCTGGAGGTTAATAAAGAGTCTCCTACATATTGAGGTAAGGCTTCTACCGATATTACCTCCTACAGATAGAAATTTAATTCTACAACCGTTCTGGGGTGGCTCAATGCCACGTGATATTGTTATTGTTCCACACTGTGTTTTGTTTTTTTTTTCCTGTTTTTGTTTTCTTACTTGACTGTTCATATTGATCTGTTTTCAGTGGCACGCTCTACCGTTTCTGTTTCTGTTCTGGGCTAGGTCAACCCCCCAACAGTGGTGTGTAGTGTCCTGGGACTCCAGTATTGGGGCCAGGAGTATTATACACCCTGTACAGTTCCGATTTTCTTGGTTACACATCATAAGTGAAAGGACCTTGTCCTGCCACTTAATCGGTATAATATTGTACTCATACTGAGGTACTGCCCTCTGAGATCCTACGGCCTCGGCATATTACCCCCTCTATCCAATAGCTGGCAACTGCCCGGCTTCCCTCACGGGGAGGTCCTACCTCCCCTCCCGAAGAGATGGCGACCGGGGACACAGCTCTATCCCACGACCCGAGAGGTGCCTCCCACATGTCTAACTTCAAACTGTACTCCCTAAACGCTCGGGGCCTCAATACACCTGAAAAACGTGCACGTCTCCTTCACTTGCTCTGGAAAGAGAAACCTCACATAGCACTCATTCAGGAAACACATTTCCGTTCCGACAACACTCCCAGATTGCACGATCGGAATTTTCCAATAGTCTACCATGCCACCAATGATTTGGCGAAGTCGAAGGGGGTATCGGTGTTAATATCAAAACTCTGCCCTTTTCAAGTCACGGACGTGCAAAGGGACCCTCAGGGCCGATACATTTTCGTGAAGGGCACACTACATGGCCGGACACTCACAATAGCGAATGTATATGCCCCAAATTCCCAACAGGTCTCTTACTTCCGCACAATGCTCTACCAGCTAACCGCGTTCCGATCAGGTACCTTAGTGGTGGGAGGGGATTTCAACGTCTCACTAGTGCCATCCCTCGACACATCTGACGGCTCGTCCTGCCTGCCCTACAGGGCCTTACATGCTATAAAATCCCAATTGGCCACGCTGACCTTACATGACACATGGCGTACATTACACCCGAATGTGAAAGATTTCACATACTTCTCCTCCCTACACCAGAAATACACCAGAATAGATCACCTCTTTCTTGCTCAGTCGGACCTCACGTCCCTAGTAGACGCTACAATTGAACCGATGCTTCTATCGGACCATCATCCGATCACCATGACCCTACAGTTCCCGTTGCAACATGCTAAATCAATGATTTGGCGGCTGGACGATTCCATCCTCCTTGACGCTGAACTCTCAAACTCGGTATCGGGAGTTTTGACTAACTATTTCAACGAAAATGGGGAGGGTGAAACATCCCCTACCTTGGTTTGGTCGGCCCACAAGTGTGTAGTCAGGGGAGAATTCATCTCCTTGATGGCCAAACGTCATAGGCTACGAAAGGCGAGGGTAACAGAACTGTCCAACAGGGTGAAAGCGCTAGAGCGCGCACACAAACGTTCGTTAGCTATGCAGACCCATGCTGACCTACTGACAGCGCGCCAAGAGCTTCTGGAGGAACTCCAAAAGGCGTTAAAACGCAGATACACTCTCACTAACAAGCTCTTCTATGAATTTGGCAATAAGTCGGGGAAACTACTAGCCGCGGCCCTCCAGAAAAAGAAGTCGGCTCATACTATTCATAATATTACCACCCCATCTGGAACGTCGCTCGCATCTTCCAGAGATATTGCGAAACAATTCGTTCGTTACTTTTCTAATCTTTATAATCTCCCCACCCCCGAGGTGACCCCCTCCAAGCCAAATAGGAACACTCTCATCCAGGACTTCCTACGTGACTACGGTCTCCCGCAAGCGCCCCTCGGGGACTTATCCCATCTGGATATGCCCATTTCATCGCAAGAGGTGCTCTCAGCCCTAAAACAGCTCAAACCTGGGAAAAGCCCGGGTCCAGATGGCCTGCCGGCCAGCTATTATAAAGCGTACTCAAATATCTTGGTCCCTCACTTTCTAGCGACTTACAATGAGATCATGACCGCTACCCCGCACAGGAAGGACCTGTTAGAAGCTCACATCTCTCTGATACCCAAACCCGGGAAAGATGCCACATTAGTCTCCAACTACCGCCCAATTTCGTTGTTGAATGTGGATGTAAAGCTGTACGCCAAAATCCTAGCTAATCGATTGTTGCCACTCCTCCCTTGCATCGTCTCCTCGGATCAGGTTGGCTTTGTCCCCGGGCGAGAAGCCAGGGACAACACCACCAAGGCCCTAAACATACACCATTGGCTGACCTCTTCTCGTAACAAAGGTTTCTTTCTCTCCTTGGACGCTGAGAAGGCGTTTGATAGAGTGGCCTGGGACTACATGTCCGCAGCTCTTAGCGTGCTGGGACTCCCGCCGCGCTTCATCCAGATGATCATGGCTCTGTACTCGGTCCCCACGGCGAGAATCAGAGTCAACGGCCACCTATCAGACGCCTTCTCTATTGCGAACGGCACCCGGCAGGGATGCCCGCTATCGCCTCTTGTCTTCGTTGTCACATTAGAACCATTCCTCCGCAAGCTTAGACATAACCCCAATATCCAAGGCATTACGGTCCCCAGTAAGCAATGCAAGGTAGCCGCATATGCGGACGACATACTCTTATTTCTTTCCAATCCTGTCGTCACAATCCCGAACCTGCTTCAGGAATTCCGCTTATTCAATAATATCTCTAATTTTAAAATTAATTTTGACAAATCATCCGCGCTTAATGTCTCCCTCCCAGATGCAGAGGTCATCCAGTGCAAGAACAACTTCCCCTTCCGATGGGAGGCAAACAGCATCCAATATCTAGGAATTAAAATCACGGCTAACCTGAACGATCTTTATAAGGCTAACTTTTTACCAATCTTACACACGATTAAAGAGGATCTACTTCGATGGCGTCAAGGTCAGTTCTCCTGGTTTGGCAGAGCGGCCATACTTAAAATGAATTTGCTTCCCCGTATTTTGTACCTTTTACAAGCAATCCCTATTAGACTTCCATTGGCCTTTTTTACCTCCATCAAGGGGATTTGCAGGACCTTCTTGTGGGCCGGCAGGTCTCCTAGATTGAGCTGGGACAAACTCGTACTCCCCAAACAAAAGGGAGGCCTGGGCATTCCTGACTTGGCTATGTACCATAAAGCATGTCTACTTGTGAGACTAGTAGATTGGCACCTTCACGCAGACAATAAGGCGTGGGTTGGCATAGAAAACGCTTTCTTACACTTCCCGATTGCTCACCTCCCTTGGATTAGTTCCCTTGCAACCCCTACGGCGTGCACAGCACACCCCCTGATAGGCCCCACCTTACGGACCTTTAGGGCACTGTACCGATCCCTCGGGACGACTCCCTCACCAGGCCCCATGACCCCGCTAATACACAACCCTGACTTTCCGGCAGACATTCGGCCGACTGACAGTGCGACTGAACCGCAACCCCCGCAGATACGAGCACACCTCTTCTTCCGGAATGCGACTCTATATACCCACTCTGAGATGGTCGCCGCGTTTCCGCAGCTATCATTGCCTTTCTTCAAATTTCTGCAAATCAGACACTTTCTTCACGCCACCCCCACGCCCTCGGCCTGGTGTAGGCCCCTTACCCCCCTAGAACAACTTTGCAACATGCAGGGCCCCCAACGGCACCTGGTTTCCTCGATTTACGCCATGCTGACATCACATGCACAGCCCCGCACGAATGCTCAAGGACACTGGGACGCCGACCTAGGGAGGGAATTATCGGACGCTGATTGGGAGAGGGTGTGGGAACGGGCACACAAAGGGTCCGTCAACGTTTCTGCTCAAGAGAACAGATATAAGCTCTGTACCCGTTGGTATCGGACCCCCGATAAACTACACAAGATCTATCCAACCGTTCCCCCAGAGTGCTGGAGATGTGGCTCAGCCACAGGTACACTCCTCCACATATGGTGGGAGTGCTCCCGTTTGCAACCGTTTTGGAGAGACATACACGATCGCATAGTCAACATAACGACACTAGCGGTGGAATTCACCCCGGCCCAATACTTATTGCACCACACCACCCTGTCGAGAGCCCAATACCACAAATCTCTCGCCATGCACCTCATAAATGCGGCTACTCAATGCATTCCATTACGTTGGAAAACCACTTCACCCCCAACACTCGAAGACTGGCACGCTAGAGTGTGCAAGATCGAAGAAATGGAACAACTTATACACCAGGCACATGACACACACGACAAATTTTATCAAACTTGGGCTTGCTGGATCCACTACAGGGACTCTTTAGGGAAGGATGTTCACCCTGCCAATGCACCACCACACGAAGGTTAATGTTGAGCGATCCTCTTTCTGATATACCATGACATCAGGTACTGTTACAGGTCTCAGTGTCCCTTCATCTCATATGGGTTGGACCTCCCGCACTCCCTAGAGGTTTCGTTAGTCCTGATACGGGAACCCTTCGTATAACCCCTTGTCGCCATTCTTCATGGGCCTCCTCCCCCGCCCACAGATAGATCCCGATAGGGGTGGGGGGGAAGGAGGTCAATTCATAGGGACTCCAGAAGGTCTCTGTGTCTCCACCTCTCCTGGTGGCATTGGATATAGGGCCCTACCCCTACTACATGCCATCACACACCTACTACTCCCCGTAATGGGCCACAGATGTAATGTTTTTATGGACTAAATCTTTAACGTAATGCTAATTACTGTGATTTTGATGTTCCTTTGTTCTGCATAACGTACCTGGTTGCCTGTTCCCAACTGTAATTCCTCTTTTGTACCATCTTCTATACACACTATATGCATTTCTGCTTTGTTGTCTTAAAATATCTCAATAAAAAAATTGTTTAAAAAAAAAAAAAAAAGAGTCTCCTGAGGTTGAAGGAGGTGTTCAGACCAGGCATGAAGCCCGTCTGGTGAGCGTGGATCAGGGACAAAATCACTGCGTTAAGGCGGACGGCAAGCACTTTGGCCAGCATCTTAATGTCCACCTGAAGCAGAGAGATAGGGCGACATGATTCTGGCAGATGGGGACCCTTTCCAGGCTTGGGAATTAGTACTACGGTGGCTTCTCTCAGAGAGTGGAAGTTCAGAGCGTTGAAAAACTGAGTTATAGAGTGCAAGAAGCCTAGGGACTAGTATATCGGAATAGGTGGAGTAAAACTCTGATAACAAGCCATCAGAGCCAGGCGCCTTGGATTTAGGGAGTCTAGCCAATGCTCTGGAGATTTCCTCCGCCGACAGAGGTTCCTCGAATGCCCGGGTCTGTTCCTCGGTTAGCCAAGGGATTGGCAAGCCAGTGAAAAACTCCATCAAGGAATCATCATCCGGTGCCACTGTGACGTATAGGGCGGCAAAAGAAAACCCTGAAAAATAGATGTTACCTGTACAGGTTCTGTCACAGGGTCGCCCCCCAGGAGTCACCACCAAAGTGTCTCTCCTCGCAATGCACCAGATAAGCCAGTAGTTTCCCTGCCCTCTCACCATGTTCAAATGACCTTTGCTTATGGAAAAAAAGCTTTTGCTTCGACTTTTTACAGTGGAGTTGGTCAACTGTCCTGAAGCATAATTTAAGGTTGGCAGCCAAGTCAGCGGTGGAATTATCCACAAACTCCCTTTCTGTGGCTAGGACAAGTTCTGTGGCCCTGTCCAGCACCTCGACAGAGGTCCTTTTGAGGGTATTTATACGGGCAGAGAGCATCATGCGTGCATGTAGTTTAAATGTTTCCCAGACCACCTGTGGCAAGGCAGAGTCAGAGTTACTGTCAAAGTATTGTTCCCATTCCGTAGCCAAGTCTGCGTCCTCTGGAAGCAGGTTTAGCTACCATGAGGGCGGCGGGAGGGCCTGGGGAGGGATAAATCTGCCCAACACGGGCAATGATCCGAAAGGGGTCTGGGAGATAAGCCTGCGCTCTTCAGCCTAGGGAGGAGGGATTTAGAGAGATTAGTATTAGGTCTATGTGGGACATTGAGTGGTGAGAAGCAGAGAAGCATGAGTATGCCCGGGCCGTGGGGTTCCTATGTCTCTATGTGTCAACTAGATTGAAATCGGCGAGGGGCCTCGCAAATTTTGTGGAATGTGGTGTCACGGGCGGGGCCGAAAGCCCAGCCATCCTGTCCAATGAGGGGTTCCAGCACATTATTAAAATCGCCTAGCCAGACTGCCAGCACAGGGGTGTAGGGCCATATAGTCAAACCCAACTATCAAAATAGTAGAGTGGAACAGGGGCGGTACATAAAATGCCAGCAGTAAAAACACATCATGCAATTTAGCTTTAAAAAAAAACATACCTGCCTTGTGGGTCTATCACTGAATCCTGGAGTTCAAAGTGAGTAATTTTGGCGACCAATATCGAGACCCCCCTGGACTGTGTGGTATGAACTGAGTGAAATCCCCAGCCCACCCACGGGCGTCTAAGTGCCCTCTGAACCGACCCTTCCGCATGCGTTTCCACCAGAACTGCCACATCAGCTCTGTTTAAGTACCGCAAAGACTGCAGATCTAATGATCGGGTCTCTCATCCCGTGGACATTCCAAGTGATAAACTTCAGCGTGGCCATGGGATGAGGTGTGGAAAATATGAAACTCCAGGATTCAGGCAACCCTTAGCTACATTCAGCAATATAAAGAGACCCCATAGGGGATCAACCACCCACAGAAGCACATACTTCTCTTGGTATCATAGAAAACAGTTTTGCTCAAAATAAAAACTAATATAAAACTGAACCCATAAAAGCCCCCACCCCGCCCTGCACTGTCCCCAACTGGTGCGATAATGTACCCTTAACTGCCAACGTGGCAAATGCCGCGCCCAAGTTATGGATAGGATTTCAAGAAACAATAATACACCCAGGAGGGCCACCAATGCCGCCCTCATCGATGGTTGGGCAGGCAAAAGGGAAAAAAAACGTTCTGTGGCGGTACCACCCCAGTCCTGCTTGTGAGCTGCTGCAAGTGGGGCGAAACTTTGCTGTGTGCTGTAGCACATTGTAGGACTGTGCTCACTGTCCTTTACGAGCATGCTTGCATAGAACCTCTCTCAGCCGGAAAGAGGAGTTTCTAAAGGGGATAAAAAAATAAACAAAATAAAATGGGGGGAGGAAAAAAAGGTTGGGATGGGGGGGGGGGAACAAAAATAGAGAGCCACCTCGCCAAGGTCCCAAAGACACCAGGCGAAAGTTCAGGCATAGTGGGTAACCCATGCCCAAGTGAAAAACATTGGGAACAGGGGGGAATGGACAGCAATGAATGTAGCAGACCTGCGGTCGCAGTGTCTCTTGTGGGGGGGGTCCGAGGATACCCAAGGCCCGGAGGCACTACAGCCAGATGTCTACACGGACCCCAGGGGAGCAGAGAGCAATGTCAGTATGCACATCAAGGCCCCCGTCCCAGCAATACAGAAGTCAGCACTTGGGTGAAGAAGGCACATGAATGAAAAGAATGTTCTCCAGGGAGGGAGAGGAAACAAAAAAATAGAGTGGGAGAACCCAAGGGTGGAAAGGAAAGGGTCAGTGAGGTAGGAACACCAGGAGCTTCAAGACATTAGACATCATGGCACTTATCTGTTTCTCCTGTCATTCCAGCCATGTTATGACCTCCTCTGGATCATCGAAAAAAGTGTGCACGGTCCTCTCCCTCCACACGCAGACGGGCCGGGAAGAGCATATGGCATATTTTCACGTGCTTGATACGGAGGCGCCTCTTGGCTTCCATGAAGGTCTTGCTCTTGCGCTGTACCTCAGCCGAAAACTCCGGAAAGACAGTCACCATCTTGTTGTTAAAGGGGATGTTACCCTTTTCTCTGCTGAGGCGAAGGATGGCATTCCTGTCCCTGAAACTGAGGAATTTTGCTATAAAAGGTGCGGGGGGGGGGGCCCCCCGACTGGCAGTGGTCTGCCCGAAATGCGAAGCGCGCGTTCCATGGCAAACATAGGGGAGAACACTTCCCTGCCATATGTGTCACTTAGCAGCGTTTCCAAGAAGGCATGCAGGCCTCTCCTCTCCACCCCATCAGGTAGGCCTATGAATCTGAAGTTGCACCTTTGGGTCCTATTTTCAAGGTCATCCTGCTTCTGTAAAAGCTGGTCAATTTGCAGTTGCATGGCCTCGGTGGTGTGCTGGAGGGGGGGGGGGGGGGGGGGGGAGTCCTCCACAGTGCCCAGCCGAACCTCCGCCTCGGTGACTCTCTCCCTCAGCTCCTGCAGGTCCTGTCTCACCAAGAATATGTCCACCTTCACCTCTTCAATCCTCGCCGTGAGGGTGGTCTGACAGGCCGTGACAGCGTCTTGGCAGTTGGCGTTGGCCTGCAGCACCTTGGCTGTGTCAGTGCCGACTGATGCCCCCTCCGTCAAAAGGCGGCCGCCATCTTTTCCCAGGGAGTCTTCTCCTGGCAGCGATACTGCTCTATCTTAGAGGTGGTTGCTTTAAATGTCTTCGGCGGGGACAGGATCACGGTGCCTCCCGGGACTAGCGAGAGCTTTCTAGGGTCACAAGCTGTGGGTGTAAGCTCAGGATATGCCGTTCAGGATAATCGTCCAGCGGAGCTCGGCCGTCTAGCATTCTATCCCATGCCACGCCCTCATAATATGATATTCTTACTTTTCCTTTTAAAGGAAATAAATAGGACTTGTTTTTACTGAGCAACTGTGTCTGTCTTTATAGTTAGCATTAGGCCTAGCATATTCTCCAATAGGTTAGACTAGCAAACAAGGGACAACTACACATTAATGCAGGGTTTGACAAATTTGCTTGGAGTCTAGGAGTCAGCTAAAAAAGTTAGGAGCCAGAAAATGCGCCCATCCCGCCAAGCTAGCGCACAGAAGCGAACACATGAGTAGCGCCCGCATATGTAAACGGTATTTAAACCACACATATGAGGTATCGCCGCGATCGTTAGTGCGAGAGCAATAATTCTAGCACTAGACCTCCTCTGTAACTCAAAACATTCAACCTGCACCTTTGGAGCCCTGTACATTACACAGCACCCTGCACCTCACGGTACATACCCGCGCTACAGTGCATACCACCCTACAGTGCACAGACCCCCCCCCCCCCCTAGCAATACAGACCCCCCACAGTGCACAGAACTTGCTGCGTACCTATTGGAGGGTAGCCTTGTCTTTTGTTAGCAGCTTAACCTGAGCCAGTGAGCTCTCTGAATATTTTTGCCCTTTGCATGAACTCACATCAAAGTCCCAGAGCCTTTTAGATATTTTTTCTTCATTGGAACCAAAATAACTTTGGTGGCGTCCGACGCGCACAAGATACCCCAGCTCTGCTGCCCCGGGCGCCAGGTCGATAAGTCTAGGCGCAACACGACCGGAAATTGTCGAACCCTGCATTAATGCGATATATGTTACAAGTGTACACACACACACACACACACGATTATATATATATATATATATATATATATATATATATATATATATATATATATATATATATATATATAGAAAAAAACAGGGTGAACAGATATCTGCTCTAACCAGAAACACAATAGTATTAGTAAAAGTGGCTAGCAGTTTGTCGATAAAGCAAACCAAAATAAGTGTGTCCAAGAGAGCAGTGCTCCAGTGAATAAAAAAAAATAATAATAATAATAATATGAATATAAAAGTCCAAATAAGTATGATCATCAATGACGTTGAAATAAAGGCCCTCCACCAAAGCTTCAGTGTGCAGCCAAGGAAACACACCACACCCTTGTGCAATCAGTCTGCTTACCAGAAAGACATCATCATGGGCATGGAAATCAAATGATGCATAGGTCAGTGGCAGTCTCACTCCAAACAAGATGTATGGATGAAAATGACAGTCCACAAACAGCGTCAAAGGTAAAGGACGTCCAGAACGCACAAGTACCCAAAAGTGTACATTGTGTTCATCAGCAGGAGTGTAAGCAAACATGCAGAGTGGAAACAGCAATAGTGAAGCCCGAAGGTAAAAGCAACACACAGTTTATTGTATGGTACTTACAGGATCAAACAGGCATCAAAACATAAGGACGCCGCGGCTCATAGCGTACTTGTATCGGCCAGCCTATACTAGTTTGTTACTGTAAGTACCATACAAAAAAATGCGTGTTGCTCATACTTATTTGGACTTTTATATTTATATTATAATTTTCTATTCACTGGGAGCGCTGCACTATTGGAAAATATATAAAATTATGATTTAAAGTGGAGGTTCCCCTAAAAAGAAAATTTTAACATTGCATTCCCGAGGTTAATGACAAGTAGAATCGGCAGGTTTTTAAAATAAAATATGTCCGTACATACCGTTTCTCATATCCCTTCTCACCGCCGCTTCCGGGTCTGATGGGCGTGCCTAACTGATTGACAGGCATGCGACGACGCATACAGCGCGTCACGAGATGCCGAAAGAAGCCGAACGTCGGTGCGGCTCTATACGGAGCCTACGTTCGGCTTCTTTCGGAATCTCGTGACGCGCTGTATGGGTCGGTCGGATGCCTGTCAATCAGTTAGGCATGCCCATCACCGACCATCAGACCCGGAAGTGGCGGTGAGAAGGGATATGAGAAACGGTATGTACGGACATATTTTTTTTTAAAAACCCGCCGATTCTACTTGTCATTAACCTCGGGAATGCAATGTTAAATGTTTATTTTTAGGGGAACCTCCACTTTAAGCATGGATTATCAGCTGCTTTGCACGTGCCTCGTTTAACCACTTCCTGACCGCCTACCACAGATGTACTGCAGCAGATCGGCTCTATTGCACGGGACGACGTACCTGCAAGTCATTTTGTGCAATAGACACTGGGGGCATGCACGCACCGACCGGACAGAGGGGGAGCTACCCACGATCATTCTCCAGAGGAGGCAGACAAAGCATATCACCATTTTGACAGGATAGAGAAAGATAGAGATCTTGTGTTCCTGCTAAGAAAGAACACCGATTTCTGTCTTCATCAGACTATCCCCCATACACTTAGCAAGCACCCCCTAGGGACACACTTAAAGATTTGACTGACCCTGTTAACCTCTTTCCTGCCAGTAGTCATTAGTACAGTTACAATGCATTTTTTTTAGCACCGATAGCTGTAATAATGTCACCGGTTTCCAAAACTGGCAAAAGTGTCAGGTGTGCAATTTGTCCGCCGCAATGTCGCCATTACTTAAAAAAATATATAATTAAAATGCCATAAAAATATCCCATAGGTTGTGGACACGATAACTTTTGCCCAAACCAAAAATATGTATCAGAATACATTATTGGCCTGAATTGATAAAGAAATTAGATTTTTTTACATTTTATTATTGGGTGTTTTATAGCAGAAAGTAAAAAAAATGTTGTCAATTGTTTATAGCGCAAAAATAAAATAAAGACGCAAAGTTGATCACATACCACAAAAAATAAAGCTATTTTTGGGAGAAAAAGGACATGCATTTTATTTGAGGACAACGTTGCACAACCGCGCAATTATCAGTTAAAGTAACGCAGTGCCATATTAAACAAAAAACAGTCCAGTCCTTAAAGCAGAGTTCTACCTGGAAATAGAACTACCGCTGATCCGGTTCCTCCCCCCCCTTCGGGCATCACATTTGGCACCCTTTCAGGGGGAGGGGGAATTCCAGACAGACCCAACGTCCACGCAGTTACGGTATGGCTTTCGGCCGGCACACTGACACGGACATGGAGCCCGGTCATGTGTGCCCTGGAGCATATAGCTCACCGGCCATCCGTGGAGCGACGGGCATGTCGTGGACGACCCAGCACGTAGCTAAAAGGTCGGCACGCGTTGGGGGGACTACAAGGATCCAGCACGTCACACAGTCGGCAGTTGATAGTAGATAGTAGATCTAAGGATCAAAAAAGTAGAAAAAAAATAAATAGAAAAAATCCCCAGGACCTAAGGGCCCACAAGGAAGTCCTACTATGCTAGGCAGAAGAAAAAAAAAAAACAACTGAGCTGCACGATGCAGGGAGAGGCGATGTACCCAGGGGGACCGCCCCCGGGTCAGTACTGTACTGTGCGATGTGTTTTTAACCCCTAACATGCTGTTATTTCTGCCTAGTTAATCTCCTAACAGGAGAACAAATACCCATATGTCAAGAAGCTGCCGTGTCCGTCCACAAACAAAAGAGAAAAAAAATATGTATTTTTTTTACACAAAGTTGCTAATTTATACAATATTTCTAACGCATAGCATGTATATACCAAAAATTACACCTCAAAATAGATTCTCCTAATCCCGAGTACAGCAATACCACATGTGTACGACTTTTCCACAGCCCGGCCACAGAAAGGCCCAACATGCAGGGAGAACCATCAGATGCATCTAGGGGCATACATTTCGCAAATCTAATTTGACTACAAATTACACTTTTGTGAGGCACTGTAGTGGCATGGATAGGAACTGATGTAGCATGGATGAGCCATAAATGTGGATGTCCGAGTATGGATGGGAAAGCTGGGCGGTTGTGAGGATAGATGGCAGAGTATGGATGGATGGCCGAGTATGGGTGGATGGATGGCTGGCTGTGAACATGGATAGATGGATAATTCCTGCAAATGGCACAAAGCAGCGCTGTGGGCACTACAGATCCAGCCCACAACACTGCTGCAACCAATCTCTCCCCCTCTTCTCTCATACTGTACAGATCAGTACAGAGAGGGGAAAGAGGAACCGGACATGACGCCGTTTCTTTACATGTGATCGCTTCGCCATTTAACGTGATCACGGATATGCCCATGTCCGTGCCCCAGGGGCGCGATTCGAGTTATCGAGCGGTTGATGTGTTTTGGGTTTTCTGTTGGAGGAGGTGCTTCTCTCATGGACGGGCGGTCCTGGAAGACTGGGCAAAAGTTTGGCCGATAGATCTAATTTAAGGTCCTGGAGTGGCCTAGCCAGTCTCCAGACCTTAATCCCATAGAAAATATGTGCAGGGAGCTGAGGGTTCAAGTTACCAAATGTCAGCCTCTAAACCTTAATAAAGGGGTTGTAAAGGCTTGTGTTTTTTCATCTTAATGCATCCTCTGAAAAAACACCTGGCAGTCACCGGGCCCCCTTGTTTTATTTACCCTTCATCTCCTCAGAACGTCCCCGCCGTTGTCCTCTCCAGGGAGTCCGGGCTTTGATTGGATCGATTGATGGCAGCGCAGCCATTGCCTTCCGCCGCCGTCAATCAAATCCAATGACGCTGGCGCCAAGTCATACATTTGGCATCTACGGACTTCGAATGAATGACTCAGGAGCGCTCCCACAAGGTAACCCCCTCAGGAGAGCGGTTCTCCTAGGGGGTTATTCAATGAGGGGAGGAGCCACGAGGGGGACCCCAGAAGAGGATGTTTGGGGCCACTGTGCAAAAAAAAGGATTTTTAATAAACAGCTTACCTATAAAATCCTTTTCTTGAAGTACATCACGGGACACAGAGCGCATAGCCATTACACTTGGGTTATATGGGTACCTTCAGGTGTGGACACTGGTGTAATCAATTTCACAGGAAGTTTCCTCCCTATATAACCCCCTCCCACTGGGAGTGCTTCAGTTTTGTAGCAAGCAATTCTCCCGAGGTTACACAATGTTCCCCAAAAGAGGGGTGGGAGCTCTGTGTCCCGTGATGTACTTCAAGAAAAGGATTTTACAGGTAAGCTGTTTATTAAAAATCCTTTTTTCTTTATCGTACATCACGGGACACAGAGCGCATAGCCATTACACTTGGGATGTCCTAAAGCAATGCTCTATGAAGGGAGGGAGACCGTAAGGCCAAGAATAGCCAAATAAAAACATTGTCAGGAGAAAAAATAGCTCCACCAACAGAAAAACAAGGGGGCGTGAACCGGGCCAGAGGATTCTATACTGCTGCCCGTAGGACCGCCTGCCCAAAAGCTGCGTCCGTACCCTTTGCAACGTCCAACTTATAAAATTTAGTAAACGTATGTACGGAAGACCAGGTTGCCGCCTTGCAAACCTGTGCCATAGAGATCTGATGGTGTGCCGCCCAGGAGGCACTCATGGCCCTCGTAGAATGGGCTTTAACTGATAAGGGAGGTGGAACGCGCTTCAGACCATAGGCCTGAAAAATCAGCTGCTTAATCCACCTAGCCAAGGAAGACTTGGCAGCTGGCTGACCCTTCTTGGGGCCATCCGGAAGAACAAAAAGCACATCTGTTTTCCGAATCTTCTCTGTAGCCTTGAGATAGACCCTCATGGCTCGAACCATGTCCAAAGTATGAAGCCGTCTTTCCTCTCTGGACTGGGGAGTAGGAAAGAAGGATGGTAGGACTAGGTCCTGATTCAAGTGAAAACTGGATATGACCTTAGGAAGGAAAGAAGGTTGAGGCCGCAGAACCACTCTGTCCTTATGCAGAATAAGGTATGGCTCCCTGCATGACAAGGCTGCCAGCTCGGAAACCCTTCTGGCTGAAGCCATAGCCACCAAGAAAACCAACTTTCGGGTTAGTAGCACCAGAGGGATTTCTGTCAGAGGTTCAAACGGCTGCCTTTGTAAAGCTGACAAGACCAGATTTAAATTCCAGGGGCAGAGGGGAGCTCTAATAGGGGGAGTCACATGCAAGACCCCCTGCAAGAAGGTTTTCATAAGCGAATGGGTGGCCAAGGGTCTTTGAAACCATATTGATAAGGCCGACACCTGCCCCTTTAGAGTACTAAGAGCCAACCCTTTGTCAACGCCAACCTGGAGGAATCGCAAGATCCTGTCAATAAAAAACTTTCGAGGATGCCATTTTTGAGACTCGCACCACTCCACATAGGTTCTCCAGACTCTGTAATAAATATTTCTGGAGACCGGTTTCCTAGCCTGAATCAACGTAGATATGACCTGATCTGAGAGGCCTCTGCCCTTAAGAATTAGGGATTCAGCTGCTGTGAAGCAGGATGGCAGATTGGGCCCTGAGACAGCAGATCTGGGCGCAGGGGGAGCGGCCACGGCGCCGCGACTGACATCTTCACGATGAGTGCGTACCAAGCCCTCCTGGGCCAGGCTGGGGCCACCAGGATCACAGGCCTGCGCTCCACCCGGATCCTCCGTAGAAGGCGGGGAATCATCTGCAGTGGAGGGAACGCATACAGAAGAGAAAACTGGTGCCAAGGACAAACCAAGGCATCGGTCCCGTAGGCCGAGGGATCCCTGGCTCGGGATATGAATTTGTCCAACTTTTTGTTGGATCTCGTTGCCATAATGTCCACCTCTGGGACTCTGAATCTTTGGCAAATCTCTTGGAATACCCGGGGGTGAAGAGACCATTCCCCCGGGAGCAACTGTTGACGACTCAAAAAATCTGCTTGAGAATTGTCTATCCCTGGGATGAACACCGCCGAGATGCAGGGTACATGGGCTTCGGCCCATGAGAAAATCAGGTTTACTTCTCTTTGGGCTGCTGGGCTCTTCGTGCCCCCCTGGTGGTTTATGTATGCCACCGCAGTGGCGTTGTCAGAACGGTATCCTTACTGGCAGACCCTGAAGGCGATCAGGGCCAGTCGAGCAGCTCTGATCTCCAAGATATTGATGGGAAGCAGTTTTTCTGCCCCCGACCACTGCCCTTGCTGGGTCTGTTCTTCTAGAACGGCCCCAACCTGACAGGCTGGCATCCGTGGATACAATCTTCCACGTGATGGGGCAAAAGGATTTCCCTTTTGATAAATTTTGAGAGACCAGCCACCAAGACAGGCTGCGCCGGACCTTCGGGGAGAGCACTAACGGACGATCTAACGCCTGAATGGACTTGTTCCAAGCAGAGCGAATGGCTCCCTGAAGATATCTGGTATGGATCTGGGCGTAGGGCACAACCTCGAAGGCGGCCATCATCTTCCCCAGCATTTGCATACATAGGCGAATAGTCGGCCTCTTCTTGCCTAAGATCACTTGAACTGCTTGAGCTATTGATCTGATCTTTGCTTGAGGTAAAATTATCCTCTGGCAGTCTGTATCTAGCCGAAGGCCTAGATATTCCAACTGCTTTGTGGGTTTCAATACCGATTTTTCTAGGTTTACAATCCACCCGAATTCCTCTAGATGCTGAACTGTGCGACCTACTGCCTGATTGAGGTTGGAAGCGGAGCTGTCGATAACCAGAAGATCGTCCAAGTATGCCAAGACTAAAATGCCTTCTGTCCTTGGGACGGCTAGCACCGGGGCTAACACCTTTGTGAATACCCGCGGAGCTGTTGCCAACCCGAAAGGGAGGGCTACGAACTGGTAATGGTGGTGATCTATCATAAAACGAAGAAACCTGTGATGTGCCGGGTAGATCGGCACGTGCAGATACGCATCTTTTATGTCTATAGATGCTAGCAAGTCGTCTTGCTGCCACCGAACGTATGGACTCCATACGAAAGGTCTGAATCTTTAGAAAGCGATTTAGGCGTTTGAGGTCTAAGATAGGCCTGACGTCGCCATTGGGCTTTGGTGTTATGAAAAGGTTGGAGTAGAATCCCAGACCCCATTCCTGGGTTGGTACTTCTACAATTACCCCTTGGAGCAAGAGACGATCCAATGCTTTTACAAGAGAGGCCCTCTTTAATGGGTCGCTTGGAAGACTTGACCCCTGAAAATGAGGAGGGGGGACTTCCCGAAACTCTAGCTTGTAGCCCGTGGTTACCACGGATCTTACCCAAGAGTCGGGAATTCTGGCCTTCCACACTTCGGAGAAAAACCAAAGCCTTCCCCCCACCCAAGAGAGTGGGAGCGCCCCTTCATGAATCTGACTCGAGGACTGGTTTAACCGGCTTGCGAGACCATGGCCTCTTGCCTGTCGTGGCTTGTCCTTGTGGGCGGCTATTAAATGCTGAACGCCCGGGAGGCCGTCGATACTGACGGGAAGTTGAAGGGGCCGAGCCTGCGAAGGCCTGTCGCTTAAATGCGGGCCCACGCGATCTTTTCTTGACAGGCAAGAAAGAACTTTTACCACTTGATATGGTCTGGATATATTTATCTAGGTCTTCACCGAATAGTCTCCCACCATGAAAGGGAAATCCTGCTAAAAGCTTTTTGCAGGGTGCCTCTGCTGACCAGTTTTTTAGCCACAAAAGGCGACGCATATGAACCAACAGCAGAGATAAACGGGACGCCTGTTGAACGGAGTCCTTAATAGCATCTACTGCAAAGCAGAGAGCTCTTGGGAGGTCAGCCAATTCACGAGCTTGCTGAGCCGGTATGTCCCTTAATATCTGTTTAGTCTGATCCTTTAAAGCCTGACAAACGCCAATGGCTGCCACTGCTGGCTGAACCACGGCACCTACTGTGGTAAAAGAAGCCTTCAGTAGGGTCTCCAATTTTTTGTCGACTGGATCTTTAAACACCTGGACATTTTCCACCGGACAGGTCAGGGATTTATTTACGCAGGAAATGGCTGCGTCCACGGTAGAGAGTGCCCATTTCTTTGCAAATTCTTCTTCCATAGGACAGAGAATGGTGAACCTTTTAGGAGGGATAAAAATCCTATCGGGTCGAGCCCAATCCTGAAAAATCACGCTCTCCAGAAGGGGGTGAACCGGGAAAGACGCACCAGTCAATGGTGCCTTCAAGGAACCTAAAGAGGATACCGCGGGGGCTAATTGTTCTGACACTGGAAGTTTAAAAGCAGTGCGAACCATATCCGTCAGAGACTGGATCCACAGACTCTCTGCTTGAGAAGCCGAAAAAATTTCATCTATAGTGGAATCTTCAATGTCTGACCCGTCAGGACTCCGGTCCGCTTGATCCCCCTGTGGGTCCAATTCCTCCGAAGAGAGGACCTCTGCATCCGAACACACCGTTCTAGGTGACGGGGATCTAGCCCGTTTGCCACCCAGCAAAGAGCGGGCAATTAAAGCAGTTAACCTTTTCTCTAGCCCACCCAGGGTGGATTCTAGCATTTCTTCCGTAACATAAACGGGAATGGGTTGATTGGGGGCCGCCTCTGCCCCTAGCACCCTCAATGGCTCCTGCACGATGCTGTTCGGTGGTCTATCTGGTGAGGGTGGGACCACTGGAGCCTGGCCCAAATCCTCTGGCCCCGCTGGAGACCTTTACTTTTTTGGCACCTTTTGCAGCCTTAGCTGGTCCTGATCCCTTGGGAGCCATTGCACAACCTTGAGACACCCCTACAGCCAACACCCAACTGTTGTAGCTAGAAGTGAAACATTAATAAGGACAGGCTATGGTAAAAAAAAAATCTAAATTTTCATACGCCTGAGAAGGCGGCAATACCGAGGAAAGTCCTGTGAGTATTGCCACACCAATGCCCGTTAGCTGGAGTTCAAGGTTGCACCGACTCAGATACTGCCAGATCTAAGGCTGAGTCCCTTTAAGAAAAAAATCTTTTTTTTTTTTTTTCTGGTCAGTGTGGACTTTTAAGTCCAGACCTGAAGATCCACAAACCACCACTGGGTGTCACTGTTAGCCAGAACTGGCTCAGCTGCACGCTCTATGTCCTCACTCTCCACTGCTCTCAGGAGGGAATGACCAGCCAGGAAATGCTTTTTTGCTTTATCTGAGACCTGACGCTGCTGGCCCGCCCCCCCCCCACGCTGAAACCAACATGGAGGAAGCAGAGAGCAGAGGAGAAGCCTGGACCAGCGCTAGTAACACAGACACCCGGTAAGCCACTAATCTTTGTAGTGCACACATAGAGGAAGCTGTCCCCCTAGGCTTCCTAGGAAACAGGAGTTTTGTCAGCACTTCCTCTCTATACACGTGGGGCTGCAGTATCATGCTAACAGGCAAATCTGGGGGGAGTAGAAAAATACATATCTTTAAAAGCATATATATATCTACATGTTATCTGGGTAAACATTAGTACATCCCATCCTGCCTCAAAAGACATAGTGGAGATAGTGGCTGATGCACAAGCATACCATTAGCCAACCCAGAACCCCCAGGGGGATACCTACTGTCGAACCAAGTCCCGCAGGTTCCCTCTTACCTGCTCCACGCCGCAGGGTATTGCAAAATGCAAGAGGCCCAGCCTTCCCCCATCTCCGTAGGTATTGTCTTGGACCTTCAGGGACCGGGGTCCTGTGTTAAGGAACCCACACCCCTGGACCTATATAGCATCCTGGCATCAGTAGCGTTTAGTTCTTGGAAGAGACTAAGGCACTGGAGCCCAGAATCCAGCCCTCCAAGGAGAGGCATTATAGGCAAAAACCCCACTCCAGCAGGGCCCGGGTACCGTACACCTTGGCTTTGAAGCACTTCGGACGGATCCGGCTAGCTATCCTGGGTCCCGAGACCTCCGAGGGACAGCTAGACGTGACCAACACCTAAGACACTGGCGAAAAAACTGAAGCACTCCCAGTGGGAGGGGGTTATATAGGGAGGAAACTTCCTGTGAAATTGATTACACCAGTGTCCACACCTGAAGGTACCCATATAACCCAAGTGTAATGGCTATGCGCTCTGTGTCCCGTGATGTACGGCAAAGAAAAGAGCTGTACAGTGGAGGAAAGTATGACATGTTATCACGCAACGGTACGTCCCCTTTAAAAGCCCAGCCGTGGGTCGCGCCTGCGAACCGGTCGGAAGCTCCATGGCCGCGGGACCGCAAATCGGTCACAGGAGCTGAAGAACGACGAGAGGTGTGTGTAACACACCTTCCCCGTTCTTCACAGTGGCAGTGTCACTGATCGTCTGTTCCCTGATATAGGGAAAGACGATCAATGACGTTGCAAGTCCAGCCCTACAGTTAGAAACACATATGAGGTGACACTTAACCCCTATAGCGCCCCCTAGTGGTACACTCCTAAACGGCATTTTCACAGTAATTAATGCATTTTTATAGCACTTTTTGCTGTGAAAATGACAATGGTCCCAAAAATGTGTCAAATTATGTGATGTGTCCGCCATAATGTCGCAGGCACGAAAAAAAAAACGCTGATTGCCGCCATTAGTAGTAAAAAAAATTATTTTTTTAGAAAAATGCCATAAAACTATTCCCCTATTTTGTAAACGGCAGAAATTTTGCACAAACTGATCGTTAAACGCTTATTGTGATTTTTTTTTTTACCAAAAATAGTTAGAGTACGTATAGGCCTAAACTAAGGGAAAATAGGATTTTTGTACTCACCGTAAAATCCATTTATCTGAGTTCATGGACGGACACAGCAGCATTGACCTTAGGGTTATATCACCTTCCTTCCAGGAGAGCATAGGCAGAAAAGCAGCACTTCAAGTGTTAAAAACACTTCTGCAGAACAGCTCCTCCCAGGGGGCGTGGCTCCCCAGGTATAGAACCCCCACTCTGAAAAGCTCCAGTTCGTAACAAGCAGTACAAACCAAAAAGGAGGGTGGGTGCTGTGTTCGTCCATGAACTCGGAGAAATAGATTTTACGGTGAGTACAAAAATCCTATTTTCTCTTCCGTTCATGAACGGACACAGCAGCATTGACCTTAGGGAAGTCCCCAAGCAGCGTCAAAATTTCGATGGGGTGGGGAAAACACAGCAAACCAGGGTTCACCCAAAAAAAAAAAAACACAGTTTCTCAACGGAGGAACTTCAACCCTAAACTGCCGCCTGTAAAACCTTGCGTCCAAAAGAGGCATCCAAAGATGCACTCACATCCACTATGTAAAACTTAGAGAAGGTGTACATGGATGACCAGGTTGCCGCCTTACACACACCTGTAAAAACAGAGGCTTGATGGACGGAAAGCCCAAGAGGCACCAATCGCCCTGGTCGAATGCGCCGTAACCTGAAATGGGGGCGCCCGCCCTTTTAGGGCACAGGCCTGAAGCACGACCTGTCTGATCCACCTAGAAATGGTGGCCGACGAGACCACCAGTCCCTTTTTAGGACCAGTCCCTGACACAAAGAGCAAGTCCGATCTCCGGAACGGAGCCGTAGCAGACAAGTACACCCGTAGGGCTCGAACCACATCAAAGGAATGGAAAGCGGCTTCCTTCTGGTTCTTTGGCTGAATGTCCTCAATGTGAAAAGCTGACAACCTTTGGAAGAAATGACGACTGCGGGCGCAGCACCACCTTACCCTTGTGGATGATCAAGTAGGGGGCCTTGCAGGACAAGGCTGTCAGTTCAGACACCCGTCTGACCAACGTAATTACTACCAGAAAAAACACCTTCTGAGACAAAGTCAAAAGAGGAATCTTGTGAATGTCCTCAAACGGAGCGTCTTGGAGCGCCGAGAGTACCAAATTCAAGTCCCATGGAGGTAGTGGAGGGCGCACAGGAGGGGCCCCAAGCCGGACCCCCTGTACAAACGTACGCACTAGAGAGTGTGCCGCCAAGGGTCGCTGAAAGTAAACAGCTAGAGCCAAGATCTGACTCTTAACCGTACTTAAAGAGGATGTATACCCAAAAAAAAATTTTTTTTTTTTCAATGTCACAATGTAGAGAATAATATTTCCTATCATTTGTGCCCAGTCTTGCCACACAGAGTTAATCCAGCGCTGAGTAATCCTCTTTTATGTTCAGTGAAAACGAACAGCCTTCCAGATAAAACCCTGTCTAAGAGTCGGTTCACACTGGGGCGACACGACTTCCAGCACGACTTTCAGAAGCAACTTCAACACGACTTGAGCATGAACCACAGGGCGATCTGGGGCGATTTACAACACGACTTGAAGTCCTTTTCAGGTCAGGAGACATTCCAGTGGCCAATAAAACAACAATCAGCTCTGGGAGAGGGAAGGGGAGGGAGGGGTTTGCCTGAGAAATGTATGTTATCTTGTTGAAAGGTTGCTTCAATTAAAAAAGTGATCAGACTTGGAAGCGACTTCCATTGAAATTAATGGGTACAAATCGCCTAGAAGTCTGATTGAAGTAGTACAGGAACCTCTTCTGAAGTCGGAGCGACATGAGTAGTGTGTATTAACACCGCTCCCATTCACTTGCATTGCTTTTCAGGACAGCGCGACTTGGGACGACTTCAAGTCGGATCCCAAGTCGCCCCAGTGTGAACCGACTCTAAATCAAAAAGTCCGGAATCTCTCTTCTT
The DNA here is from genome assembly GCA_029574335.1 of Rana kukunoris. Lineage (NCBI taxonomy): Eukaryota > Metazoa > Chordata > Amphibia > Anura > Ranidae > Rana > Rana kukunoris. The sequence goes on from CM056051.1 coordinate 341,743,564, forward strand.
GCTTTGAGTGAGAGGTTATTTACAAATATAGCTAGGACATGTTTATCATATGTTATGTTTTGTTTATCATAACATGAGGTGATATACTGTAACATCATAACACATCCTAGTAATATACAATGAACTTTGGATCACCTCTTGTTATGATAAACATGTCCACGCTATATTTGTAAATAACCTGTTACTGAAAGCAAAAACAGAGAAACGGACTTAACCTAATTTGGCAGGTTTTTATCTGAAGTCCGGTTAATTTGCACTGGACTTTAAAAGAGGATTACTCAGCGCTGGATTAACTCTGTGTGGCAAGACTGGGCACAGATGATAGGAAATCTTATACTCTACATTGTGACATCAAAAAAAAAATTTTTTTGGGGGTTTACATCCACTTTAAGGCGAGAGCCTGATCCACTCCACGTTTTAAAAAAAGTAGTATCCGGGACAGCACGTATGTACGGGGGTGCCATCTCATCTCCTCACACATAGATATGAAGGCCTTCCACGTACGATGGTAGATCTTACGTGAAGTAGTCTTCCGTGCTCGTAGCATGGTAGAGATCACTGGGCCTGATAGACCACGGTCCCTCAGAACCTGGCTTTCAACAGCCACGCTATTAAAGCCAGCGACTGTAAAGCAGGGTAAAAGATCGGTCCCTGTGACAGGAGATCTTCTCTCAGGGGTAGACGCCAAGGGACGTCTGCCACCAGACGCACCAGGTCTGTGTACCAGGAACGGCGCGGTCAATCTGGGGCAAATCAGGATTGTTGGAATTCCCCCGGCTTTCACTCTGCGCAGCAGGCGTGGAAGAAGCTTCAGAGGCAAATCAGGGCAAAATCGTGGGTGCGCGATATACTCCGATACCCGCGCCGAGTTTGAATACTGCGCTGGTATATACCGAGTGCAGTACACTCGGGCAGGCTCGGCTCCTCTCGCGCTTGCGTCCTGTACGTCCAGGACGTGAGCACGAGAGGAGCCGAGCCTGCTCGACTATAGACGAGTGTACTGCGCTCGGTATATGCAGGCGCAGTATTCAAACTCGGCGCGGGAAAGCGGGGATCGAGCGGGGAGAACGCCGCACCCGACGAAAAGGACATCCGAAGCCGCCGATGAACGCCACGCAAGACACCAAAACTAAAGACAAAAATCTTTTTTTCCACAGGAATGGGGGCCACTTTAGGGGTGCGCGCTATACCCCGATAAATACGGTAATTAACTGTGCAGCAAGGAGGCTAAACCGTAGCCCTTTACCCTAAACATTTCAGGTCAGGCTCTATTTACAGCTGAACTCCAGACAAACAGCTAAATACGCAGATGAAAAGCATAAAAAAAAAAAAAGGGAGCAATTTTACCTAGCAAAGGAATTACATATTTTCTAAACAGTGCAAATAATTACACAGCTAAGCTCCACAGTACAGCCCTGTGTAGAAAACAAGGGGAAAAGAGGTCTCCGGTGCCGTTTCACCTACAGGTCTCCTTCCCCATCCTGTCACCGAGTAGGGAAAGGAGAAGCAGCACACTAAAGCTAAATTTATCTGCCACTTTGCCAGCTTCTTCTATAAGCATGCACCTTGCACTGTGGAAACCACGCTTGGCTCTTTGTCCACTCTCTGCTACTCCTTTCAGAGGTATGCTGTACAAACTGTATAGTAGACTACAAGAGGCCAATTCCATATTTAATTCAGGTATTTACACTGTTTGTATTTAATGATTGTTGGGGTCCCTCCCCAACAACCGCTCGTTTTATATCTTCCACCCCAACAAAGTTTTTATTTGACACTATACCTTGATCTGCCAAACTTTAGTTTTTAGTTATTACACAGTTTTACTTGTATTCTCTTGTAACCCTAAGCTTACAGTATATTAACTATCTATAATTGATTTTTAAAGATAAATTGTGTACTCCTAACCATTCCTAAGTCCAGTGTTAGTTGGCTCACGCAGTGAGATAGGCAAGTATTTACTTTCTTCTTTACAGGGAACTCGTATTTGCATAGTTTTGTGCAAGAGTGGACTTTTTCCCAATCACAGATGCACGAAACATCTAGAACAATACTCGCTTTCACACATGGTAGCAACGATTGAATAGCTGGGTACAAAACGTGTGGAAATAGTTGCAACAAATCGCCAAAGAGCCTTAAAGTGGTTGTAAACCCTTACAGACCACTTTAACCTACAGGTAAGCCTTGATTAAGGCTTACCTGTAGGTGCAACAAATATCTCCTAAAATCTACACGGTTTAGGAGATATTTGCAGAAAAGACTGCACCGATGGCATGTGCTGTAGACAACGGCGTAGGCGCACCGTTAGTGAAGGCGATCGTGCCGCCACCGACGGCTCCCGCACGTATGCGTGGGAGTGACATCGCAGCTTCCGCCAATTACAGCGCGGGAGCCACGATACCCAGAAGTCACTCGGGTATTATGGCGAGAGGAGAGGAACAACAGTCACTTTGGGGGCTTCAATAACAGGTAAGCAATTCATAAAGAGCATAATGGTTCCATCTGTACGCGTATGACGTCCAGTTGGTAGCTAATGATCTAACCCAGACATGCCCTTAAGATTGGCCAATTGTCTGCGCGATATTTACCACTGAATGGCCATCAACAAATTGTGCCTTAATGGTAACAAAACAGAGGTCATGGTAGTTGGAAAAGGCAAGACCGACTTGCTTCAAAACTGGCCCACCGAGTTAGGCTTGACACCAAAACCGAAAGATAGGACGACGGTCCTGGGGGCTATCCTGGACGAAAAACTAAGTATGATTCCCCAGGTCAGACAATCGGTTTCGAGAGCTACCCATTTTTTACGACTCATCCGCAAGACCAAACACCTTCTGACCCAAGATCAAAGGAAAGACTTAGTCCAGGCACTAATTATCTCTCACCTAGACTTTTCAAACGGAGTCCTACTAGGCATTCCCATCAAATGGTCCAAGAAACTGCAGCTTGTGCAGAATCAAGCAGCCAGGCTTATTTACAATCTCCAAAAGCAAGATCACATCAGCCCTGCGCTCAAAGACCTCCACTGGCTCCCTGTGATAAAACGTGCCGATTTTAAAATCCTCTGCCTGATCTACAGGGGGTTACCACCATCTGGGCCCACAGTTCCCATCAGATCTGACCCCACACTATACACCTAGATGCTGCCTCCGTTCAGCCGACAAAGCCCTAATCACTGGCAATACCGACAGGCTAATCTCCATTAGGAGGAAAACGGATTGGCTCTGCGGGGGCAACTCTCAAACCAAACCCTGCTTAACATTCGCATCTCCCCAAGCCTATTTACGTTTAGGAAAAAGCTGAAGACCTGGCTTTTCTGCCAAGCATTCCAATCCTAGGCAAATTCTCCTCCGTTCCCCCACTCGCTGACTTCTAAATCTCCCCCCCCCCTTCCTTTTCTCTTCTTTTCTTCTCTATCTTCTCCTCTGCTCTGCAGTAGTTTCATTTATTTATGCTACCCTCGCCAGAACATCCGGGCAATCTGTCACAAAGCGCTTTGGCACCGACTGGTAGTATATGTGCGCTTTACGAACAAATAAATACATAGTATGCTATGCATGCTAGTTGATTATGCCTTTCTCTTGCAGGGTCTTTTTTTTTTAAGAGGAAATGTTTTAGAGGGTTTACTTCCTCTTTAAACTAGGACTAGGTGCATGGTAATTTTTATAGAATATGCATGTTTAACATTGAGTTTAACGCTGACAAAAAAAAGAAAAAAAAGCAGTGGAAAACAGTTATAGCCTTCTGAATTATAACCCAAAGATGATGCAGAAGACTGCAAAATAATCCTTTTGCAAGAAACCTCTGCTATTAAACTGATAAAGGTTTTTTTTGTTTAAAAACAACAAACATGTTATACTTACCTGCTCTATGTAATAGTTTTACACAGCCCCGATCCTCCTCTTTTTGGGTCCCTTGCCAGCACTCCATAGAATGCATTAAGATTTAAAAAAATAAACTTTTGTCTTTAGAAACACTTTAAATTACACAGTGATATTTACATTTACATCCTTTTCTTTGTCTTTTTCGTCTTCATCCTTTTTCTTTTCTTTACTTGCATCAGAAACATCCGTCTTCTCTTTTGATTTCGATCTAAATAAAAAACATAACTTCTCAGGGATTGTAGACAACAACAGTTCAGATATCAGTGCATATGCGGTGGCAAGCATTGGTAAAGTGCATTGTAGTCTGCTGCACTGCAAAGTGTTTTTCATGACATCCGCTTGCCAACCGGCTCATGCCGATATATGTCGCCAGAACGGCTCCATTGGGCAAAACAATGTATGGGTATGTTGCTCCCTTTATGAGCCGTTAGAGGCATGCAGCACAGCAGGAAACTCATTAAGCGCGGGCAAGAGCCAGCACGGGATTTGTGTGTGTAAACAACAAATCCCTGTTCTGTCAGGGGAGAGGAGACATATCGCTGTTCGTACTTAGTAGAAACAAACCATATGTCTCCTCCCCCAGTCAGTCCTATTCCCATACAGTTAGAACACATCAAGGGAACACATTTAACCCCTTGATCACCGCCTAGTGTTAACCCCTTCCCTACCAGTGACATTTACACCATAATCAGTGCATTTTTATAGCTCTGATAACTATCACTGTCAATGGTCCCAAAAATGTGTCCGATCTGTCAGCCGCAATACCACTAAAAATCGCACATCACTGCCATTACTAGGGGAAAAAAAAAATCCTATAAATCTATCCTAGTTTGTAGATGCTATAATTTTTGCACAAACCAATCAATATATATATATATATATATATATATATATATATATATATATATATATATATATATATATATATATATATATATATATATATATATACACATACACACACACATACACATACACATACACATATACACACACAGGCCTAAACTGAAGAAAAAAAATCAAGTTAGTCTTACCGGTAATTTGTTTTCCATGAGTCTTTCAGGACAGCACCTTGAGAGCGTGTCTCCACCCACTTGACAGGAAACACACCTCCACCAAACTTCTTAAAAGGGAGGCTCCCTCCACTTATCAGTAGTAGTAGTAGTAGTAGAGAAACCTCCGGCCCAAACTGGAACACATAAACAGAGTATGGTTAGTCACAGTATAATATTCCTAAAACATTAAGGGCGGGTTGCCGCTGTCCTGAAAGACTCATGGAAAACAAGTTACCGGTAAGACTAACTTGATTTTTCCCTTATCGTCTTTCAGGACAGCACCTTGAGAGGATAATAGAGACTTACCCACTTTAGGGAGGGACCACAGCTTGCAAGACCTTTCTGCCAAAAGCCTGATCGCTTGCTGACAGAAGATCCAGTCTATAATGACGGACAAACGTAAGGTAACTTGACCACGTAGCCGCCTTGCAGATTTGATCTGGGGTGGCACCAGCTATTTCTGCCTATGTAGTGGCCTGAGCTCTAGTAGAGTGTGCTTTAATTCCCAAAGGGGGAGATAGTCCCGTTTGGTAGTAGGCTTCTAGAATAGCGGTTTTTAGCCATCTAGCAATTGACCCCTTGATGCTTGGTGGCCCTTCCTTTTTCCTGGGAAAAGTATGAACAAGGAGTCTGAAGATCGAAAATCCTTGGTTACTTCGAGGTAATGTAGCAACGTTCTTTTCACGTCCAACATATGAAACTGGCGCTCCTTTTCCCCTGATGGATTGGAGCAGAAGGTTGGAATGACAATTTCCTGCGCCCTATTAAGGCTTGACGCCACCTTCGGGAGAAAGGCTGGATCAGTCTTTAGTACAACCCGATCCGTGAAGACTGATAGGAAGGGTTTCTTTATTGACAAGGCGTGCAGTTCGCCAATCCTTCTGGCTGTTGTAATCGCCACTAAGTATACCGTCTTGAGAGTAGGGTACTTCAGAGAAACGTCTTGGAATGGTTCAAAAGGATCTTTAGTCAATGCCTGAAGAACTACTGACAAATTCCAGCTCGAGAAGTGTCGTACAGGAGCTGGTCTAGACCTAGATAGTGCCCTAAAAAATCTGGATACCAAAGGCTCTGAGGATATAGGCCTCCGGCTGTCTGTACCTTAAAGAGGAGTTCCACCCTAAATTTTTACTTTTTTTTAATCCCCTCCCCCTTACATGTAATTTTTTTTTTTGGGGGGGGGGGGGGGGGGTGGGGGCTTCAGTAGGATTGGGACTTCCTTTCCCACTTCCTTCTTCCGCCGAGGGGCTGGTTAGGCGATTAAGCCTTAATCGCCTACACCAGCCCCTCCCTGTAGGCGATCACATGGGACACTGACAGGTCCCATGCGATCGCCTCTCCAATCAGCGGCGAGCCGCGCCGCATGCGCAGTGGGTGCCCGGCCGTGAAGCCGAAGACTGTCACGGCTGGGTGCCCACAGTCGAGATGGAGACGCCGGCTGGGGAGGGGGGAAGGAGCGGACCCCCCGGTCGGCGCGTCGCTGGAACGCAGGAGCAGGTAAGTGAGTGTTTATTAAAAGCCAGCAGCTACACTTTTTGTAGATGCTGACTTTTAATAAACACAATTTTGGGCTGGAACACCCCTTTAAGTGTACTGCTTGACAAGCCCTTTTCTGCCCCATTCTGAAGAAATTCCAACACTGACACTAGATTTTTTACCACTCTATTAGACGAGTGACACCAGGAGTTGTAGACTTTCCAGTATTTTTCTGGTAACTAGTTTTCTACTGGCAAGTAAAGTAGTCACCAGAGGTCGAGACAGACCTTTCCGTATCAGTAACTGCCTCTCAGATATTAGGCTGTGAGGTTTAGAGAGGCCACCTCCTGATGGCATATTGGCCCTTGTAGAAGTAGGTCCTGCCGAAGCGGTAGTCGCCAAGGTGGCTTGACCGCCATTCGAAGAAGGGAGGTAAACCAAGCTCTTTTTGGCCAGAATGGAGTGATTAGGATAACTTCCACTTTCTCCTTCTGAATCCTTCTTATCACTAGTGGAATTAGCTGAAAAGGAGGGAAGGCGTAAGCCAGTTGGAACTTCCAAGGCTGTATTAACGCATCTGTTCCCTGGGAACTGTCGTTTCTGGAAATGGAGAAAGGCTGGAAGTTGCGTATTTTCTTCTAACGCAAATAGATCTATTTGCGGTCGGCTCCAGGCTTGGGTGATTAACCTGAAGATCTCCGGATTTAGGGTCCATTCTGCTTCCTGAATCCGTTTTCTGCTTAGAAAATCTGCTACTATGTTTAAAGTGCCCTTGAGGTGGACCGCTGATAAGGACAGCAAATGATTTTCTGCCCAGTTTAGGATGTCCAAGGTGAGAATCTGAAGTGACTTGCTTCTTGTGCCTCCTTGCCTGTTTAAGTAGGCTATGGTAGTGGCATTGTCCGAGAATACATTAACATGGGCCCCTTGAAGGTCTGCGGAGAAGGCATCCAAAGCTAAGGCCACAGCCCTTAGCTCTCTCCAATTGGAGGATTTTTCTGCTTCTGATGGGGACCAAACCCCCTGAACATAGTTTTGACCCAAGTGTGCCCCCCATCCCCATAGACTGGCGTCTGTTGTTACCACTCTTTCTATTGGGAATGACCAGGACAGGCCAGCTGAAAGATTGACCCGACTTCTCCACCACCACAGTGACCGTTTTACTTGGGAGGGGACCTTTACTTTTGTTTCCAGAGATTCTGTCCTGCGATCCCAAATCTTCAGAAGGAAGCTCTGGAGAGGCCTGAAGTGCAGTCTTGCCCACTGCACTGCTGGCATTGATGAGGCAAGGGTCCCTAGAGCTGACATTACTTGTCTGATAGACAGCTCTAGATTTGTCTTTAAGGAGGCTACAACCCTTTCTATCTTTAGTTTTTTGTCTTCTGGGAGAAAAAAATCTTTGCCCTACTGAGCTTATCTGATACCCCAGAAATTGTGCCTCTTGGGTTGGGCTGAAATTAGATTTTTCCAAATTTATGATCCAACCTAAAGCCTCTAGATGGCTGCGAGCTCTTCCGAGATCCTCCAGTAATTTTTCCCTGGAGGGGGCAAAGAAGAGTAGGTCGTCCAGGTATGGAACTACTGCTATCCCCTGAAGGCGGAGAGGAGCAAGAGCCTCTGCCATGACCTTTGTAAATACTCTCGGGGCCGAGGAGAGGCCGAAGGGGAGGGCCCTGAACTGGAGGTGCACGACCTCCCTTCCCATGTTTACTGCCAATCTCAGAAATCTTTAGGATTGAGGAGCTATGGGGATATGCAAATAAGCGTCTCTCAGATCGATAGACGGCATAAAGCAACCCTTTGTTAATAGTTTTTTTACCGTGAAGATTGAGTCCATACAACATTTTTCGTACAGACCGATCTGTTCAAAGGCTTCAAATTGAGAATGAGTCTGAAGCTTCCGGATGGTTTTCTTACCACAAATACATGGGTATAGAACCCCTGGTAAAGCTCCCCCTCTGGCACTGGGACTACAACCCCCTGCTTCATCAGATCCTTCAAAAGGTTCTTCATGGCTAGGGACTTGACAATATCTCTTGGTAAGTCTGTCAGTAGGACCTCTCTGGGGGAGGGCCCGAGAATTCTATCCTGTAGCCTAGAGACAGCATAGCGAGAATGTACCGATTCTCTGTTATGCTGGCCCAAAAAGGAAAGAAACGTTAAAGTCTTCCCCCTACATGCAACTGGCTGTCACTGAGTTTTGCTGGTTGTCGCAGGAGGATTGAAAAGGACATTGCCTTTGCCTTTTCCCCTCTGCCCTGACCAGACCTTTTTTCTCTCTTGAGGCTTACCCTGTTGACCACTTGAGGGACGAAAAAACGTTCTACCCGACTGACCTTTCTTTTTGGCCGGGAAAGATTTTTTCTTGTCTGCGGTCCTATCGAGTACTGTATCTAACTCGGGGCCAAACAATGAATTCCCCTGAAAGGGTATCCCACACAGCTTGTTCTGAGACACTGTGTCGCCCGGGCCAGGTTTTTAACCATAAGGCACTTCTTACTGAGTTAGTAAGGGCCGCAGATCTTGCTGTCATCCCGATAGGCTACCGCAGCTGATAGGGTAGAGAAGGAATCTAAGATCTCCTGCTTAGGGGAATCGGCTAATATATGAGCCTTAAGCTGGCTCAACCAGTACTCCGTGTTTCTGGAGACGCAGGTGGTTGCTATTGCTGGCTTACGGTTGCCTAAGATTGATTGCCAGGCCCTCTCCTTATCCATGGGATCCTTTAAAATCCCCATGTCCTCAAACGCCAGGTCCGAAGACCTTGAGACCTGAGAAAAGTCTGCATCAATTTTTGGAGTATTATTCCAAGGAGCTGCTGGGTCCTCAAACGGAAACCTTCTTCTATGAGCTTTAGCAAACAAGTGTTTCTTTTCTGGATCAGACCATTCCTTCATGATTGAGTCAGAAATCACAGAATGAACAGGAAAGGTGCGTATTCTGGGCTCATAGAGACCCGCATACATCATGTCATGTAAAGATAGCTCTTTACGTTCCTCCTCTAAGCCTAGAGTTGCATGTACAGCTTTAAGGAGGCCATCCACTTGATCCAAAGACAATTTGTATTTAGAAGACATATTTTCTAAATCATCTTCCTCCTCTTCCGACTCCTGGGAATGTGAGGGAGGGGGACCGTCCTGGTTCAGAGGACTCTCTTCTGCCTCCACTACAGGAACTAAAGGTGAGTCTTGTGAGGTAGAGGCTTGACTCACAGATGGTTTCATGAGTGAGGATTTAAAGGATTGAATCGTAGCATCCAACTCCTTTACAGAAGCAATTATGTCACTGCAGGCAGCAGATGCTTCCTCTTTCACTAATAAGTCAACACATGATTGACATAAAGCTTTTCTCCATCCTTCAGAAAGTTTAGCCTTGCATGAAGGACATTTCTTTTTGTTTCCAGGTTCAGAGCCCTTGGCCTGATAGGAAAAGAAACAAAGGGGAGAGAAAACAAAAAACGAACCACGTGAGATAACCTGAACAAACCATCAAGGTGCTCACCAAAGGTGCACAGTGAGATCTTTCTACACTCACGTGCCCAAACAGGCCCCCGCCACCAGGGGGGAAAAAAAGCCACTCATACCCCCCCCCCCATGGAAGAGAGAGCTGGAGAGAGACCTCATAGTAAATGAGGGTAGAACTCAAGTCTACCCCTTACCTGGGTCTTGCTGGTGCCAGTGCCAGTTCCACTTGCTGCGGATCCCCCTTCCATGCTTAAGGGCAGTAGCGTGATGCTGGTGGCAGAAACGCTGGTTCCGGACTCCACTAGTGCCGCTGGACACCAGAACCAGCTAATAAGGCACCAGACCCGTTCCTCCCTCCTCCCTCAGCGCTTCGGGCGGAAATGACGTCAAGCGCCTGCTCGTAAGAAACCCGCCCCTTCCGGTTTCCTCACTTCCGGGGGAAGCAGCTGGCTGACCTTCCCAAGATGGCGCAGGCATCGGTTTTGGACGAAAAAAGTAAAAGAACGTCCGCGCGAGAACCGAGCCCATGCACAAGGCACTCTCTAACCCGTGAATGGGAGGAACAGACTCTCTGAGGTAGGAAAAAATAGGTGGAGTAGGGAGATAGAAAAAAACCTCTCCAGAAATGTGGAGAGCTCCTAACCCCCACATGTGTTCCCGCCGGAAAAAACACAAAAACTGATAAGTGGAGGGAGCCTCCCTTTTAAGAAGTTTGGTGGAGGTGTGTTTCCTGTCAAGTGGGTGGAGCCACGCTCTCAAGGTGCTGTCCTGAAAGACCATAAGGGAAAAAACATTTTTGGGGATATTATAGCAAAATTTACGCTGTCCTTTTGTTTATGGCACAAACAATTAAAACCTAAAAATTTAGTTTGGGTACAGCATTGCATGACCGCACAATTGTCAGTTAAAGCGACAAAGTGTATACAAAATAGGTTCGAGACGCGGGGAGTCCGAGCACACCACATCCCCCCCCCCTCCTCCCTATCCTTTTTCTCTTCCTTCCTTATTTTCCTCCACTAGTTCTTTTATTTGATCTATCCTTCTCCATTTTTTCCCGGTACTTACTTTGCCCTCCACATAAGAGATCGGTTCGTCCAAGGCAATCCCCTATTTTCATGTTGTTAGAGGCTCAGTCCCTTGATGTACTCCTTGTTGCTTCCGAACTAGGGAAGCACTGCTATCTCGTTCTTGGCGACATCCCTGGTGTTGGGATATTGTCCCCTTGCGTTCTCCTGGCCACGGGCGCAGCAGGCTCCCAAAGGGGCGCTCTGGCTGGGGGAGGCGGCTGTGGGACATGTTCTGATGTATGCCGGATAGCTTTATATAAATACCTCATTGAGATGACGAATCTACCCATATTGTGTTCTGTACTGTAGATAACTCATTTTGTATTATGTGGAGGACCGGCCCACCCACTGTTGGGGGACCGGTTCATGTTTTTTCCTGATTTCTGTCTGACAATTTCTAATAAAACTTTTATTTAACCTTAAAGCGACAAAGTGCCAAATTGTAAAAAGTTCGCTAGTCAGGAAGGGGGTAAAATCTTCCGGGCTGAAGTGGTAAAACTTAGGGCACACTGCAGCATGCTAGTGTGAATAGTCACAATACAAAATAAGTTTTTGGTCTTCTCCATGTGTTGGGATGGTTGCCCAATGTTCAGGGGCTTTTGTTCACATCAGGCAGAATGTGTTTACCCATACAGGTTTATGGGAATGCAAAATCTGCTTAGAGCAAGTCCAATTCACCTGTTATAAGCTGAACGATCTCAGAAGCATCTCAAACTAATGCTCAACTGATATCAGCACAGTCTCCGAGAGCCAGTTCACACAGGGGCAGCTCACCAGGCGACTCAGCCGCCTGACAAGTCACGCTCTGCTCTGTTCAATGCAAACGCTCTAATAGGAGCATCTCAAGTCACCCAGACTTAGAAAAAAGGTTCTTGTAAGACTTAGGGGGCGACTTACATTGACTTCAATACAGAAGTCATGTTGCAAGTCGCCTCTGAAGTCATCTTAAGATCGCCTTGCCGAGTCGCCCCCAAAGTCGTGCCGCCCCTGTGTGAACCGGGTCTAAAAGTTTGTGGCAATTAGCCATGTAAAACAAAAAAGGCATTTTACAATTACTTTGCTGTTATTTAAAAAAGTTAAAATAGGTAAACCGAAAACAACTATGGTTAGAGTCGGTTCACACTGGGGCGACTTGGGATCCGACTTGGTCGCCTCACGTCGCGCTGTAGAGAAAAACAATGTTAGTGAATGGGAGTGGTGTTAATACACACTACTCATGTCGCTCCGACTTCAGAAAAGGTTCCTGTACGACTTCAATCAGACTTGTCGCCTCAAGTCTGATCACTAGCTTCTTTCCAGATAAGATAACATACATTTCTCACAGGCAAACCTCTCCCTCCCTCTCCCAGAGCTGATTGTTGTTTTATTGGCCACTAGAATGTCTCCTGTCCTGGAAGTCGTGTTGTAAATCGCCCCAGATCGCCCTGTGGTTCATGCTCAAGTCGTGTCTGAGTCGCCTCTGAAAGTCGCTCTGGAAGTCGTGTCGCCCCAGTGTGAACCGACTCTTATAGAAGCAGCTATACTTTGTTTTGTTATGCATTATATTTTATTTTGAATATTTTGTTCAAAACAAATATCAAACCAACTAAAGCCTCATATACACGATCAGATTTTCAGATGGGAAATGTGTGTTGACAGACTGTTGGCTGAAAATCCGACCGTTTCTACGCTTTATCGGACAATTGTTGGATTTTCCACGGACAAATGTTGGATGGCACGCTTTAAAATTTTCTGGGGACAATGGTCTGTTGTCAGATTTCTTCGACCATGTGTACACAAGTCCGGCAGACAAAAGTTTAAAGTACAAACACGCATATTTGGAATCAATGCTCAAACACGACATTAGCAGAAGGTGCCCAAAGGGCGTTTGTGTTTGTTGGCCAACAAGTGTGTGCCATTGGTATGCAAGACAAAATCCAGGCACATGCCCTTCGGACAAAATCCGATTGTGTGTACAAGGCTTAATACACAAGGTCTAGCAGCGCCGTTTGTCAAACTACAGCCCGCTGGTTGCCATAAACCATCTCCTAAAATGAGAAGATTCTGCATGAATGGGTTTCTCTCATTGCAAACTGAGTGCGGGAACCCCTGTTTTCAGAGTGTTTCAGCACCGAGCAATTACAAAGACTATTGGGCGAATTAGAAGCACGCAGGAAACGTAGCAGACACACAGGTGTTTCCACTCACACCAACAAATACCAGAAGAACTGTATCCCTCCCACTGACACCAATGCCGGAGGCACTGTATTCCTCCAACACCGACGCAATATAAGTCACTGGGAATGCAAAATCAGCATGCAATAAGGCAGGTCAAGAGGAGGGCAACTGAATTCTCAAACAGATGCAATAAACAAGCCCTTACTCTCACACTGACCATAATGTCGGGTCATTTTTTACTCCCACTGACAACTGATGCTTCAGCATTTATTACTCCCACCAATGCTTCAGCATTTATTATGCCTTTTAATTATTAATATAGTGCATTTACTGCTTTCACAAACACATATGTTCCCTCCCTCCTTCCTAATCTGGGGTAAAAAAAATATATCGGTATCGTTATCCATTTTTAATCTGCCCCAATCGTGTGGTCCTGTAGTGCTCGACAACGGCTGGGAATACTGGTAGCTATAAGGTTATCCATAGGCTCCCATGATTCTTTAGAATCACAACATGTAGACAATATCTGACAAATGGAAAACCCACCTCTTAAAATAAAAATAAACACCATTCAGGAAAATACCTTATTTCCCTCTTCTTTGTTTTGCTTGGACTAGCAGACCGCGACCGTCGACTGTGGCTTTTACTCCTAGAACGCCTTCTTTCGCGACTACGGGATCTTCTTCTCTCTCTACTACGTTCCCTCTCTCTGCTTGGTCGTCGGCTATGAATAAAACAAAAAAATAAAAATTTGTAAAAAAATAAAAAAAAAAACACACACACACACACACACACACACACACACACACACACTTTAGGAGAGTGGATTGTGGCCTAGAAAGCCCAGCAGCCCTCCAAGGAAGCAACGTCCAGCTGGGTGCATGTCTTTAATCAGGCACATAAGGAAAGGGCCCCAGGGCAGGCACACCGTAGAGAGTGACGGGGAGTTCAATAAGGGCGCCTACACAAAGGCTAGGAAGCAACAACCCAAATACACCCCCCCCCCCCCCCACTAGGAGTAGTGTTCAAAATCGGAACTTACCCGGCTAGAGCAAACACAAAACTGACCTGCCGTCTTGACTAGTGGTTATAGGCCTTATAAGCCCTTCTTAACCAATTCCATACAGGCCCTATTCTGGCACTCATCTACTACATGTAAAAACAATTTTTTTGCTAGAAAATTACTCATACTAATTTTTCAAACGCCTTTTTTTGGGGGGAATAAAACGGTTTTGTTTATTTAAAAAAACAAAAACAGTAAAGAAAGCCCAAATTGTTTGTATAATATGAAAGATCTTAAGCCAAGTAGATAGATACCTAACATGTCAAGCTTTAAAAATTGTGCCAAACTTCAGTACTTAAAAAATCTCCATAGGCGACGCTTTAATTATTTTTTACAGGTTACCAGTTTAGAGTTACAGAGGTGGTCTAGTGCTAGCATTGTTTCTTGCTTTCCAAATGCATGCAGCGATACCTCACGTGTGGTTTGAACAGCGTTTACATATATAGGCGGGACTTGCACGTGTGTTCTCTTGTGTGCGCGGGCTACCAGGGAAGGGGGTGTTTAACCACTTAAGACCCGGACCAATACGCTGGCAAATGACCCAAGGGGTTTTTGCGATTCGGCACTGCGTCGCTTTAACAGACAATTGCGCGGTCGTGCGACGTGGCTCCCAAACAAAATTCGCGTCCTTTTTTTCCCACAAATAGAGCTTTCTTTTGGTGGTATTTGATCGCCTCTGCGATTTTTATTTTTTGCGCTATATACAAAAATAGAGCGACATTTTTGAAAAAAAATCAATATTTTTTACTTTTTGTTATAATAAAAAACCAATAAACTAAATTTTAGTCAAACATTTAGGCCAAAATTTATTTAGCCACATGTCTTTAGTTAAAAAAAAAAAAAAAAAAAAAAAAAAAAATCGCATTAAAAAAAATTAGCTACCTAGCGGGAACAGCGACACTAATACAGCGATCAGAAAAATGATCGCTTAGTGACGCTGGCAATAGGGAGTGAAAGGGTTAACTAGGGCAGTGATCAAGGGGTTAAAACACTAAATACAGTAATCATACATGTATGATTACTGCATTCAGTGACACTGACAGGGGGAGGGGCGATCGCGGGGGTTAAATGTGTTTGTGTCTGTGTGTAAGTGTGCTGTTGGTGCAGACTTACTTGGTGTGTTGTGATCTCTCCTCAGCGGCGCTTGAAACAAACGCCGAGGGAGAGATCACGTCGCTTCCTCCTTCCTGTGTTTACACAGGAGGAGGAAGTGACAGGACGGGCAGGCGCGCGCATTGGCTGGGAGCGATCCGGAGGGGGCGGATGAAAACGGATAGCCGCCCCCACTTGTCGGATCGCTCATGCAGCCGCGCGGACCGCCGCATGTACGGGGGGGGGGGGGGGTCCGATCGGACCCCCGATCCCCCCCAAGGCACCAACGTATATATACGTTGATGTGCCTGTCGGTGCCATTCTGCCGACGTAAATGTACATGCGGCGGTCCTTAAGTGGTTAAAAAAAAACTTTTTTTTTTATTCCTATTCCTGTAAATATCCCATGTAATAAGGAATCTATTGCGACAGCTCCTCTTTATGGAGAGATGCGGGGTCAATAAAACCCCACATCTCTCCTCCAGGCTGAAAAGCACGATATAAAAAAAAATTCACTGTGGCTTGGTTTATAATAACCGAGACACAAGCTCTGGTATTCTCTGGTTTCAAAATGAACACTTTATTGGTTTCTTCTCAGCTTTTTATACAGTACAAGATGTTACAGCCAATCACAGGACAATGCAATCTCCACCCCCCTATTCACACTGGGGCTAATTATCTAGCAGACATTTTGGCACCGATACTGACAGATCTGTCACATTCCAAACTACAATTAAAGATGCCTTGACCTCAATCCACATTATCTAGACAGACGTACTGTCTCTGACACCTGGGCATCAATACATTCCTAAACATGATTGACATGCTATATCAGTACATCTGAATGGAGACTTTAACACATTGTTTTAAACACAATGAATCACACAATCAAAAGGTCTTTCAGGCCCCGATGCAATTAATACCTTTCCACAGAATGTGTCCACACATTGAAGAGCCAACCTCACTTAACATTTCAATAGCCGGAGCTAAGCATTGAATAAGCTTGTAATGTCCCTCTCCTGTGTAACAGATGTCAAGTAAGAACACCTTTGTACCATAGACAATGTATTGTCTAGGAGTAGATGCAATTAACACCTTTCAAAAGCATGTGTGCCCATATTGAATAGCCAACAGCTTGTGATATCTCAAGACATCCTGCAAACATTAATTATTATTAATGTCCCATCTTCTGCAATACATGATATTTCTTTGTCGCCCTAGTGGACATAAGGTGACCCTAGACATAGGAGAATCTCAGTATGTCACGGGTCATTCCGTTACACTCATCATTAAGCATTTCTGTAAGACTTCAAGGCAGTAGCAATAAGACTAAGGCCCCTTTCACATTGAGGCGTGGAGCCGCGGTGACGGTATAGCCGCGCTATTTGTAGCGCCGCTATACCGTCGTGTTTACCGCGATATTCGGGCGCTAGCGGTGAGGTTTTAACCCCCGCTAGCGGCCGAAAAAGGGTTAATACCGCGCTATTACCGCGGTTTCCCATTGATTCCAATGGGAAGGCGCGCTATAGGTGCGGTGAACACACCGCTCCTATACCGCGGTAAAGATGCGGCTAGCAGGACTTTTGGAGCGTTCCTGCTAGCGCACCGCTTCAGTGTGAAAGCCTTCGGGCTTTCACATTGAACACTACAGGGCATGATTTTTCATGCGGTATAGCAGCGCTATTTTTAGCGCTGTACCGCATGAAAAACGCCTCAATGTGAAAGGGGCCTAACTCTTGCCAGTTACATGCCAAAATAGTATTGAGGGAAAAAAAATGCTCTCCTTACCAAGCCTGCAAGTACTGTGCCGTGTTAGGGTCTTTGGAGAAAAGGTCACTACACAATAAAACACAGCTGGCCTTGACTATGGACAATGAAAGAGCAGCCTAAATGGGAACTACAGATTGTATGAAAACGGCAAAGGATGACAGATAAGTATTGTTAACTTTTAACCACTTCAAGGGGTCACTAAAAGGAAAAAAAAATTAAGCTAAATAGCTTCCTTTACCTTACTGCAGTCCTGGTTTCATGTCCTCATTGTTAGTTTTTGCATTGAAGTTGCTGTAATACTCCTCCGATCTCCACACTTCCTGCTGGTCAGGCTCCTTATGAAAAAACTAATGCTAGCTTTTCACTGTGGTCCATGATCAAAGAGGTGTGATTACTATGTGTCTAAAACTCCTCAGAACCAATCAGATTCATTTTAAAAACAAACATTGCCCTGTATTTGTTTGTTTTTGTTCTGTGTGTCTCTTTACTTCACAGAAACATGAAACCATTTTTTAAAACGTAACTAAACTGCAGGCACATTATATGATTGATTTTTATCTGTTTTTAATCATTTTTAAAAGGAATAAGTTAAGTATTATGTCTCTATACCCTGTAAACAGTCATTTTAGCAAAAAAAATGTTTTCCTTTAGTAAATCTTTAAGACCCGGACCAATACGCAGGTAAAAGGACCTGGCCAGTTTTTGCGATTCGGCACTGTCGCTTTAACTGACAATTGCGTGGTCGATGTGACTCTCAAACAAAATTGGCGTCCTTTTTTTACCCCACAAATAGAGCTTTCTTTTGGTGGTATTTGATCACCTCTGCAGTTTTTGCGCTATAAACAAAAATGTGATAATAGTGGAATACGCGATAATTATACAACTAATATTGTGAAATCCAGTATCAAATTGTGAAAAAATGATTACATATATTAATCACTGAGGCCCCAAACGGCCAAAAGGATCATGTAAAAACAATGTGTAATATGCCGTGATAATGGTGCTCATGTGTTCACACCTACTAAACTAAATAAATAAAATTGCAGTCCATCCGATATCCACACTACATATGAAGGATAGGATAAAATTAAAGAGTCCAGAAAAAATGACCTCAGTCAATAGCACTAAACACAATCCAATATCTCAAGGAAGGAAACCAAAACAGTCATCCATGAAAAGTTTTCAGCCCAGCAGGAGTTGTCAATATATTAACAAGGATTCCTCCGGTATTATGTAAAAAAAGGAAAAAAAGACATACCATTGTGCAGCACTGAGGTTCCAATATTGAAATAAAAGCTGGTAATAGATACACTCACATGACCATTTATCGATCAAAAGACCGCTCAGTGTTTGCTGAGAAATCGTATCGAATCCTCACAGCCCTGTTACGATCAAAAAGCCGCTCAGTGTTTGCCGAGAACTCGTATCGAATCCTCCACTGGTCTCCGCACGTTAAACTCCTCCCACGTGACTTAATCATGGGATATGACCGTGGAGCGCATACTGTGGGTCATTTATCTTCCGTAAACCGGAAGTAGGAGGAAACAGACTCTGAAAGCAATTTACATCATATGCGGCAAAAAACAAGGATGACAGTCATAGGTGCTACTATATGAAACTGTCCAACCAATTTTTAATCACATCCACAATAACAATTTTAAATTTTATATAATAACATATGATCAAAATAAATAAATTTAAAATTATAAACGTAAAACATCTGCACCACCTCAGGTTAAATATGGTACTGCAGCTAATGTGTTAGACAGACTTCGCTAATTGTACAATACCCAAAAAAACACAGATTCAAGGGAGCAAGAATTGCATCTAGTCTAACATCTGGGACATAAATAATAAATTAATATAAAATTGTATATAAGGCAGTATTATTTATATCAGACTATGGATAATACACATAAATCGAAAATTTAAATTTAAAATATTAAATTTCAAATAAAATTTTGAATAAAACATCATAGCCTCCACATATCTCATATTTAACCCATAATAGGCTAGGGATCCGAAATAAAACAATTTAAATCAAAATCTATATTGAGGCCATTGGGCTCTAATGTTTTCATTTCATAAATCCAGCGGGATTCTGACTTACTCAACTTAAGAACTTTTTGGCTGCCTCTCCAATGAGGGTTATATTTTTGTATTGCCCAAAATTTTAATTCATCAGGATTTTGATTATGACACAACTTAAAATGACGCGACACACTGTGCTCTCTAAAACCTTTTTGTATGTTCTGAACATGTTCTCTTACTATTTTTGGTTGGTGCACCAGTTACTTATACAGCTGCTTTTATACATTTGGTTATTAATTTTTGTGGTGTATTTTAGAGATTTAGTAGCGCTGTATTTTTCCATATTATTTTATAAACAAAAATATAGCGACAATTTTAGTTTTTACCTTTTGATATAATAAATATCCCCAAAAATATATTAAAAAAAATAAGCAAAAAATAAAAAAAACACAATAAGCGTTTATCGATTGGTTTACAACATATGGGACACTTAAGGCATTTTTATTAATACTTTTTTTTTTTTAACTACCAATGATGGGGATCGGCGATTTTTTTCGCGACTGACATTATGGCGGACACATGGGACCATTGTCATTTTCACAGCGAAAAGTGCTATAAAAATGCAATTACCACTGTGAAAATGACAATGGCAGTTTAGGAGTTAACCCCTAGAGGGCGCCAAAGGGGTTATGTGTGACCTCATTTGTGTTTCTAACTATAGGGGGGATGGGCCTGGACGTGTGACGTCAGTGAAAGTTGTTCCCTATATCAGGAAATAAACGATCACTGACATTGCCACAGTGAAGAACGGGGAAGGTGTTTACACACACACCTCTCTCAGTTCTTCAGCTCATGTGACCGATCGCGGGACACCAGCGGCGATCAGGCCCGCGGGCGCAGTCACGGAGCTTCGGACCGAGTTGTGTGCCCACGCACGACCCACGGCTCGGCTCTTAAAGGCGACGTACCTGTACCCAGCCGTGCCATTCTGCCGACGTATATGGGCGTTAGGCGGTCCTTAAGTGGTTAAGGTACCCACAGACAGATGATTATTCGACATTCCAACAGCTGTAAAAATGCTTTAAAGGGGTGTTCCACCCCAAAAAACTACCTTTGCTTACTCCACTCCTCACCCCCATACATGCCACATTTGGCATGTAATTTTTTTGGGGGGGGAGTGGGGGCTTCAGTAGGAGTGGGACTTCCTGTCCCACTTCCTGCTTCCGCCGAGGGGCTGGTTAGGCGATTAAGCCTTAATCGCCTACACCAGCCCCTCCCTGTAGGCGATCACATGATCACATGGGACACTGACAGGTCCCATGCGATCGCCTCTCCAATCAGCGGCGAGCCGCGCCGCGCACGCATGCGCAGTACGGCTCGCGCATGCGCAGTGGGTGCCCGGCCGTGAAGCCGAAGGCTGTCACGGCTGGGTGCCCACAGTCAGGATGGAGACGCCGGCCGGGGAGGGGGGGAGAGGAGCGGAGCCCCGGTCGGCGCGTCGCTGGAACGCAGGAGCAGGTAAGTGAGTGTTTATTAAAAGCCAGCAGCTACACTTTTTGTAGCTGCTGACTTTTAATAAACACAACTTAGGGCTGGAACACCCCTTTAATCAACGTGTGAAAAGTGCCTTTAGGGAGTGGGTAGAGCCATACATACATTCTATTGGCACAACAGGCATTGGGCCCCTTTCACACTGGGGCGGTTGGGTGCGTCGGCCGTAAAGCACCGCCATTTTTATCTACAATTTACGCTCAATTCTGCGGCGCTATTAACCCCTGCTAGAGGCCGAAAAAGGGTTAAACCCACCCGCAAAGCAGCGCTTTACCGGCGGTATAGCCGCGGTGCCCATTCATTTCAATGGGCAGGAGCGGTATACACACTGCTCCTTTGACGGTCCAAATTTCCCGCAAGCAGGACTTTTTTTTACCGTCCTGCTAGAGCACCACTCCAGTGTGAAAGCCCTCTGGGCTTTCACACTGAAGAGACAGCAGCGGCTCTTTCAGGGCGCTTTGCAAACATTTTTAGCGTTATAGCGACTGCAAAGCGCCTCAGTGTGAAATAGTTTTTTTTTAAGAAAGGAGCAATAATCCACAGCTGTCTGTATCTGCCAAAGAAGACCACCAGGTGATGAGCACTTTAAGGGTTTATAAAAGTATATACATTTTTATTTTTAAGTTAAACTTATCTGCTCTGGCTCGATCCTCAACCCACCCACCCCCCTTCAGTGCTCCTGGCTCCTCCTCTTGTCAGTGTGCCACCATGGGAAACCGCTTTCTATTGTGGGACGTAAGCAAGCTTGATCCCGAGCCATGCTGCCTGCATGAATAGATAGATACAGATAGCACAGCTTGGCCCCAGGCCCTTCCTCACAGGCTTTGACTGACAGCAGTGGGAGCCAATAGATCACTCCGCCTCAGCAAAGCCTGTGAGTGGAGAGAGCCACTGCAGACTGGTAACAGCACTGGATCTAGAGAGCTCTCTTGTAAGTAGGGGGGGGGGGGGGGGGGGGGGCGATGCAGGTACTGGAAACGTTTTTAGTTTAAATGCAGGGAATGCATTAGTGTATTAAAATGCATTAGTGTAATTTAAAAAAATAAAATAGGTCTGATAATCGGCTCTGTATGTGAAGATTAAAAAAGGAAGAGGGGAAGTGCAATCTAAGTTCAGTATTGAAACAATTTGTGTCATATATATTATATATATATATATATATATATATATATATATATATATACATATATATACATATATACACACACACACACACTATTTTATATATATACACACACACACAAGAGTTACTCACACATCAGATAAGTGGAACACCAACGCTCAGCCTTCGCCTGCAGGGCCTACCAGTGAACTCCTGTCGCTGCGGCTAGTATGATGGAAGCCAGAATGCCAAGTTGGAACAAGAACGTTTCCAGGGCCAGCATGGAGTGCACAAATGAGCGGATGTGACATCACAGAAAGTGTAGGACAACAGGCTATTCACTCAAATGAATATATGGAGGCATAAGGTCAAAAAGGGGGGTTGGGGCAATTTGGCACTTGTTTTTGCACATACCCAAATTGTTGTTTTTATTCTCCGTCTTCCCTTTTTTTTTCTTCATTCTGACATTTTACATCTATGAGTGTTTGCTCATTTTTCTTTTTTGTGACTGTTTTCTTTTTTTTTTTGCCGTTAACCAGTTTATTAATTTAGGACCATGTCCCGTGGGTGTCACCGATTAGTCTTGTATTCATTAGGCACGGTTGGTGCGACACGCACTTCGACTTTGAGAGCACATGTTGCATGACGTGTAAGAATCAATGGTTATCTTAACTGGTTCGATGTGTGTCAGTCCAACTTTGAAAAAGGTTCCTGAAAATGTTTCTTTACTACCTCGTTACGACTCAAAAGGGAGGGAGGCGGTGGGAGTTTTGGGGCGGGGTGGCTCTTCTTCTGGTGAAATCTTCTTCCACCGATGGGGCATTGTAGGTGAGCAGCTGAACCTTCCCCCCCTCTCCCCAATTATTCTGTTTTATTTTCGTTTCAATGTATTATTATTGATGTTCTGTCAATTTATGCTTTTAATTGTAGACATACTTCTGATGAAGCGGCCACAGCCGCGAAACCGGTCAAGTCAATTGTCTCCTTTTTTAATCTATGTCTTGTTTAATTTGTATTCAATAAAAATGTTCCTTATTAATTTTATAATTTGTGTGTACATGTTGCATCGTTATTACCAGTAACGGAATAGTCCAACCATGGCCCCACCCCTTCCTTGCTGGTTCTTTAGGCCAGGGACCTTAGAACCAACTTGTCTATATTCTTGTTACGACTTGGGCCGATTTCAGCCTACTGATTTAAATGCAAGTCACATCCAAGTCAGATCATCCCTTTAGGTCTGGTATTAATTTGAAGGGCCCCCCAAATCCATACCCCTGGATGCAGCCCAATGGGTCAGGAAAGGGGGGGAATGAGTGACCATACCAGGCCACATTCCCTCAAAAGGGAGGGAGGAGGTGGGAGTTTTGGGGCAGGGAGGCTCTTCTCTGGTGAAATCTTCTTCCTTGGGTGCACCCCAAACTCATTCACGTTGGGGGGGGGGGGGTGGCGGGATCTGGGCCCCCCCCCCATCACTGCCCAGGGATGTCGGGACGAGGCCCCCAATGTAGAACGAACTGAAGCTGCAAGTGCTTAGCCCGTTGTCTACACCTACTTGTCTTTCCTGTGATGTCACATCCGTTATGTGTGCACTACATGCTGGCCCTGGAAAATTCCTGGTTCCTACCTGGTGTTCTGACTTCCATCTGACCTTCCACAGCGACAGGAGTCCACTGGTCCTGCAGGAGGAGAAGGTGGAGTGGCAGTGTTCCTCTTATCCGATGAGCGAGTACCCTTCTTATCCTGTGAGTAATGACAATTTGCAAATACTTTTTATTATTGCACTTCCCCTCACTTCCTTTTTATCTTCACATATAGAGCTGGCATACTCTGGGGACAGCTGCAGCTGGTGCTTACCAGAGCCTGCACTTCTTTTGTACTTTATGGCCATTAATACCCTTTTGGTGTGCTATAAACCCTCAATAGACACCAGGTTTTAGAACAATTTTAATGTTTAGGGCCACTTTCACATATTAAGAATTACAGATTTGATCAGTTATAGTGTGCCCCATATTCAGTGCCACTCACGCACATGTGTCCCTCACTGCAACAGTCCAGAGGCGCGGGTCAATTGCTGACTTTGTAGTATAAAAAAGCAAAGTTCACTCTTAGAACTGATTCACACAGGCAGCCCAGAAGCAGTAAAAAAATTAATAAAATCCACACACAGAGGCAGATGAGCTGCGATATTAATGGCCCCGTAACTGCCCACCTAAACACAGGCATGCAGCAGCCCAGGGCTGGGGTGAGGGTGTGACATATCAAAAGCCGATAACCGATACCTACCCAGGACGCTTTCGATCTCTGGATCGTGATCTTCTGCGATCTCTGCTGCGTGATCTTTCCCTTCTACGATCTCGATCACGCTCCCGACTTCGGGATCGGCGGTCATCTCTTTTGGATCTCTTATCAGGGGGTGAGCGGCTTTTTGACCTGCTGCCAGAGCGACCACGTGATGATGAGCGTTTTCGGTAATGTCTAAAAGCAAAAAGTAACATCGATCATAACTCAACAATACTAATATTATATAAGCCACATCTAGAATTAAAATAAAGGTTTACACATTTCTATTCTTTTTGATCACATAAAAGGACTACATGTTGCAATAGTTTCTTCACGTGAGAAGTGCCATTCAGTTTAAGTGGATGATCCATTGCTGAATATATCATAAGCTGTTTCGGACCTCCTATAACTTGGGGTCTGTCTTTTTGGTACGAGGCTGGATATGGTGAGGTAGTGGGTTCACTGATCACAGTATGAAGTTGCACATTAGAGAATAATGGACACTAGTCTGAAAGCACTGCAGATGAGATAAGTTTACTTCACAAAATGAACCAATTGTGGATGAAACTTTATAGCTGTAATCACTGGACATCACTACTTTATAAGTTTATCCAAATTATTTATATTTTTATTAACAGATGGTAAACATAAATGTTATATACACACACACACACACACACACACACACACACACACCGCAACTAATTTGGCATGCATATTCCAATAATTGCATCTAAGAGTCGGTTCACACTGGGGCGACTTGGGATCCGACTTGAAGTCGTCTCAAGTCGTCCCAAGTCGCGCTGTCCAGAAAAGCAATGCAAGTGAATGGGAGCGGTGTTAATACACACTACTCATGTCGCTCCGACTTCAGAAGAGGTTCCTGTACTACTTCAATCTGACTTCTAGGCGATTTGTACCCATTGATTTCAATGGAAGTCGCTTCCAAGTCTGATCACTGTTTTAATTGAAGCGACCTTTCAGCAAGATAACATACATTTCTCAGGCAAACCCCTCCCTCCCCTTCCCTCTCCCAGAGCGGATTGTTGTTTTATTGGCCACTGGAATGTCTCCTGACCTGGAGACGACTTCAAGTCGTGTTGTAAATCGCCCCAGATCGCCCTGTGGTTCATGCTCAAGTCGTGTTGAAGTTGCTTCTGAAAGTCGTGCTGGAAGTCGTGTCGCCCCAGTGTGAACCGACTCTAACAGAGCTTTGCGACTTCCATATGTTTCTTCAATTTAAAGGCTAGCTCCACCTTTTGCCAAAAAAAAAATAATTGACTTCATTATTTTCATAATCGATGAGTTAGTCGATTTTATTTTTTTTTAAGGTTATCCGATTTAATCAAAACAAAGTGTGGTGTATTATTTAGAATTTAAAGTAAAAAAAAAAAAGCAATTTTTCTTAACCACTTCCATACTGGGCAGACACCCTAGGGAATAAAATGCCAGTCATTGCAACTTTTTATCTCGCACGGTATTTGCACAATCATTTTTCAAACGTCTTTTTTGGCTGAAAAAAAAAACGGTTTCATGAATGAAAAAAAAAAAACAGTAAAGTTAGCCCAATTTATTTGTATACTGTGAAAGATGAAGTTACGCCGAGTAAATAGATACCCAACATGTCACGCTTTAAAATTGCACACACTCATGGGATGGTGCCAAACTTCAGTACTTAAAAATCTCCATAGGCGACGCTTAGTCCTGCATGCAGCATCTTTGGGCTGTTTGGGAGCGTCCAAAACGCCCTGCCCATTGAAATGAATAGGCAGCGCTTCTAATGCGCTGCAACACGGGCGCCTTTGACCTCTTTCTCCAGGCGATAGCCGAAAAGCGCAGCTTAAACAAAGGTAAAACGCTGCTAAAATGAGCAGTGCTTTACCGCTAACGCTCGGCAGGACCAGTGTAAAAAGGGAATAAATAAACAAAATACAAGGTTAGGGAGCAAAAGACAGGAGATATACTATACATACTATTAGAGGTGGAATCTGGTAAATAGACTCAGGTCAAAAGAAAGACGGTTTTGCTGATTTTCAGACCTCTTTATTGCAGATCTTAATAATAGGAGGTATCATTTTAAGTTTTGAGGCTAGACAAACAGATCAATTTTTTGGATTTAAAAATCAAGATCAAAGAGAATGCCTTTACCACGAAAGAAGCATCAGAAAATGCACTCATAACAATCATGTAAAATTTGGAAAAAGTGTGAACGGACGACCAAGTTGCCGCCTCGCACACCTATGAGACAGATGCTTAATGTCGGAAAACCCAGGAAGCATCAATTGTCCTGGTCGAAAAGTGCCGTGACTGGAATAAAGGGGGCACCCACCCCCTAAGAGCATAGGCCTGTATGAAGGTTTGCTTGATCCACCGAGAAATTGTGGTCGACAAGACCGCCAGTCCCTTTTGCGGACCAGACACTGACACAAAAGGAGAGTCAGATCTCCGAAACGGAGCCGCAGCAGGCAGGTAAACCCACCAAACGTGTACCACACCTAAAGTATGAAGGGCAACCCCCTTAGGGTGCGCCACCCGAGGACATAAGGAAGGAACAAGGTCCTCATTCAGGCGAAAGGCCGAAACCACCTTCGGAAAAAGGTAAGGTCGTGGGTGCACCACCACCTAATCCATATGGAGCACCAAGCATGGTGACTTGCAAGACAAGACCGCCAACTCAGAAATCCTTCTGACAGAAGTAATGGCCACTAAAAAGGCCACCTTCTGAGATAGTGTCAAGAGAAGAATCTCTGATGTTTCCAAAAGGAAGGTTCCTGGAGAACCGAGAGCACCAGAGAGTCAAAACTCAGGGGGGAAAAGGTGGGTCAAGAGGAGGAAGTATGTGACAAACCCCCTGCACAAAAAGGAACCCAGGGAATGGGATGCAAAAAGGCCACTGAAGAAACACAGCCAAGGCTGGAATCTGCCTCCAAACGGTGCTATTTTTATATCCAGCCCAAACCCTAAACCCAGAGAGTATTTCTCCCTGTTGATTAACCAGCCCAGCAACGAGAGGAACCTGTGCACAGTCTGGAGATCTCTTTCTAGCTTCTGATGCAACGGCCACTACTAAAAGGTCATCTGGGTAAGGTATGTGCATAATCTTAAACAGAGCCAACGATTCTCCAAGGACTTTTGTAAAGATTCATGGAGCCGATGACAACCTGAAGGACAGCGCCTGGAACAGAAAATGACGGATTTCCGTTCCTATTTTCAGCGCTAGTCTCAAAAACTTTTGGTATGCTGGATTAATCAGAATGTGCAAATAGGCATCCCTTAAATCCAGTGTTGCCATAAAGCACTTTGGGTAAAGCAGATTGATTGAAAACACTGACTCTATGCAAATCTGATCGACCAATTTAGAGATCAAAGATTCAAAATTACGAGATACTTCCAAGGGCTTCTTTATTACAAATATATGTGAATAAAAGCCTTTCCCCTGATCTAAGCGAGGGACCGTGATCAGGACTCCCTAAACTACCAAGTCTCCAATCTGAAGGCACAGGGCCATTGCTTTTCCCCCCCGATTGTGGGAAGGATTGGTGACCAACAACCTCTCTTGCGACTGCGAAGAGAATTCAAGCCTGTGCCCATTGGTCACCAGGCCCAGTATGAATGGGCTTGAGGTGACTGCTGCCCACTGTGGGAGAAAGGCTCTCAAACTTCCTCACACTGGACAACGAGTCATTGTGGCTTGGCGGGTTGTTGAGGATGATTAACCACTTGTCATCCGCCCGCCGTCAAATGACCGCGGGCGGAATGCTCTATTGTTCTGACAGGACGTCATATGATGTCCTGTCATTTTAAGCCGGTAGCGGGCGTGCGCCACGTGCGCACCCGCCGCATTACTGAGAAGCCCGTGCCCGGCGGCCGCCGGCAAACGTAATTGCCGAGTATCTGAGCTGGGACGTGGAGCTCTGTGTGTAAACACAGAGCTCCACATCCCTGTCAGGGAGAGAGACGACTGATCTGCCCTTGTACATAGGGACACAATCGGTCACCTCCCCCAGTCACCCCCCTCCCCCCAGTTAGAACACTTTTTAGGATACACAGTTAACCCCTTCCCCGCCCCATAGTGGTTAACCCCTTCACAGCCAAAAAATAAAAAAATCGCAGATCGCCGCCATTCCTAGTAAAAAATTATAAAAAATAAAAATTATGTCCCCTATTTTGTAGGCAATATAACTTTAGCGGTTATTGCAAAAAAATTTTTTTTATCAAAAATATGTAGAAGAATACATATCAGCCTAAACTGAGATACATTTTTAAAAATAAAAATGGGATATTTATTATAGCAAGCTCTATTTTTGTTTATAGCACAAAAAATAAAAACCGCAGAGGTGATCAAATACCACCAAAGGAAAGCTCTATTTGTGGGAAAAAAAGGACATCATTTTTGTTTGAGAGCCACGTCGCACGACTGCGCAATTGTCAGTTAAAGCGACGCAGTGCCGGAAGGGTAGGTTCACACCACGATTTTCTATACAGTTTTTGGATACGTTAAAAAAATAAAATAAAAAAAAAAGTATGCAACCGTACAGAAAACCGTGGCCATAGACTTTACATTAAAAACCGTATTTGCCATAAATCATACGGTTGTATCCGGTTTTCAAACCATACGGTTTTTAACTTTTTTTTCCTGGAAAAAAAACGTGGTCTACCACGGTTTTTGGTCCGGTTCAAAAAACGTATTTCAACCGTATACGGTTATTTTAACATAGGACTCTATGAGAACTGTATGTCGTTGCGGTTCTGTCCGGTTTTTTCTATACGGTTGTTAACCTTGCTTCCCTTGAAATAGAACGACAAACTTTATTGAAAAAAAAAAATTCTGTTTAAAAAACGGATGCAACCGTATAGCATACGGTTGGGTCCGTTTTTTAGATTACGTTTTTTTTTAAAAAAAACTGTATCCAAAAACTGTATAGAAAATCGTGGTGTGAACCTACCCTAAGCTAAAATTTCGTCTGGGCAGGAAGGGGGTGTAGGTGCACAGTCGGCAAGTGGTTAAACAAGACACCCCCCTACCTTCACCCTTGTGGGCGGTCCAATGTTTCTTGGGAATACTGTATTTTTCTTGCGCCCCCTTCTGTTTGCCTTGGCTTCAGAAAAAAAATTGACAGTTGGCTTTTTTAATTTTCTGTAGAAGCTTTTTACCTGTCAGCTGTGCGCTCTAGTATTTCTTGTAATCAGAGTGGATATTAAAAAAAAAAAAATGTAAATCCATAAAATCTGATTTTTTGGATTTAATAAAAAAAAATTTGATTTTTATCAAATTTTAATAAAATGCTTTTGGAGTAAAAAATAAAATCTAAAAGCTAGTTTTCCATTTAACCCCTTTGCCGACTGGCCACCGCAGTTTTACTTTGGAAGGTTGGCTCGGCTGCGCAAAATCACGTAATATATAACGTGATGTTGCTCTGCGGCCACTGAAGAATACGTATCGGCATAAACTGAGGAGATACACACACATATACATTTTTTTGGGGCTATTTATTATAGCAAAAAGGTAAAAAAAAAAAAATTTCTTCAAAAATTGTCGCTCTATTTTTGTTTATAGCGCAAAAAATGAAAACCGCAGGTGATCAAATACCACCAAAAGAAATCTCTATTTGTGGGGAAAAAAGGACATCAATTTTGTTTGGGAGCCACGTGCATGACCGAGCAAATGTCAGTTAAAGCGACGCAGTGCTGAATCGCAAAAAGAGGCCCGGTCATTGACCAGCAAAATGGTCCGGGGCTGAAGTGGTTAAGATACAATAACTACATTTTTGGTAAACTCGTTCAATGAATCCGAGCTCTGCAAGCTGAGATAACATGCACTGCATCGATGCATTCACACAAATGCACAGCAATATGCCTTTATCCTATTGCTTTGCAAATGTACACTACAAACGGTATGATTGTATCGGTTCTGATATCGCTGTTTTACTAACCCGACAGCTTCTTTTTCTAAATAGGAAACCTTAATTTTGTTTGAAAGTATTAAAGATTCTAACTACCAGCAAGAATGAGTCCTTGCATTTAAAGAGCACCTGTAATTTCAGATCCATCATGGCAGCCTGTTGGCGGACGGATACCGATATGTCCCTGCCCTTGTTGTGTTACTGCCACATCACCAGCCGTCCAATTAAAGTGAACGAGTCTGTCCGTGTGTCAGCAGCGGGTCAGAGGAGGAGCCACTGCAGGACAGAGATGACAGTTCTTTAAAAATTATGATTTAAATTGAGTTGATTTAAATCAAGCCTTTTTACTAGTGATTTAAATTGACTTGATTTAAATCAAATCCACCCTGCTTGTAACCCAGAGCCAAACAAATGGTTGCCCGATAGGGGAAGCCCACAGAGGCGCAGCTTTGAAGCAGTCATCTGACCATGTTTTGAACCAGAGACTTCTTCTGGCTAAATTTACCAAAGCCGAGGTCCTAACTGAGCTGCCATTGTAACCACCCCTGCGGAAGAATCAGCTAGAGGACAAGTTCCTGCAGAAAGGTGCGTTTGTATCTGTGTTAACCACAGCTTGAGATTTCTTGCTACATATGTAGAGGCTAAGGCTGGTTTAAGATTGAAAAATGATAAGTGCCAAGCCCTGCGTATAAGTAAATCACCCCTTTTATTCATGGGATGCCCAAGTGTGCCCATGTCGTCAAATGCCAGCTCTGTATTCTTGAAATTTTTGACATAGGCATGTCCAAATTGGGGTATTTGTTCCAAGGCTGCGGTGCGTCTTCCTCAAAAAGAAACCTTTTCAGGGGGCGTGGCAACCGAGCTCCGACATGGCCGCGTAATACAGGAGCTCCGTCCAGCCGCGGGAGAGAACTAGGATTCGACCGCGTCCACCGACAAACAACCGGCACCGATCGACTCCTCAGGACCTGCCGCACACGCCGAGATGACTCGCCAGAGAAAAAAAAAAAAATAACAGTCCCCGAGAAAGTCACGGACTTCTTCACAGCGCACGGGAACACACAAAATGGCGCTGGCGCTCTGGGGACAGTGCAGGAGACACGAGCTGCTACAACGTCCACCTCACACACAGGACAGCACAGCTTCCTGCATGCATCTCCCCCGCACAGCAGCTCGTCCTCCGGTAGCTCCAGTCCCTCCACTAGGAGCCCGGTTAAGCAAAAGATGAGGACTGCCTCCCCTGACAGAACACCTGGGGACCCAGATATGGAGGTAAGCAGGCCTCAAATCCATGAGGAGCCGCAGCTACTCACAGTGCCAGACCCAATGGCAGCATTCCCCACGTCAGACAGACCCGTGTCTGAGACAGTTCTGAAAGAGATGCTGATGTCTCTAAAGGCGTCTCTGCAAACAGACTTAACGGCCGATATTAATAACTGCCGCAGGGAGGTACAGGCCCTAGGGGACAGGGTAGATCAAGTGGAGCAATGTGTGGGAAACCTCACGTCGTCCTTCAACACAATGGTGGATGCTCATAGCAACCAGTGACGAAATTGCCTGGCTAAAAAACAAGGTGGCAGGTTTAGAAGACCGTTCCAGAAGGAACAACGTTAAAATACGGGTAGTTCCTGAAACAGTCCCTACACCATGTCATTGTGGATCGCATACACTGCATACCTAAGCCCTCATTCTTGCCAGACTCCACTCCCAGGGACATACTGCTTAGGGTGCACTTCTATCATGTTAAAGAGCAGGTTATGGTTGCATCTCGCAGAGCGGAAAACAAGCACCCTCCGTACGCAGACCTTCAGATACTCCCAGACCTGTCCAGGCACTCCCTGCAACAACGTCGCAACCTAGCGACAATAACCAAAGCGCTGAGGAATCATAATGTTCTCCACAAATGGAAATACCCACCAAAATTGGTGGCTACTCATAACGGGACGTCGGTGCTTATATCCACGCTAGATGAAGGCCTAAAGGTGCTACGCCAGTGGGGCATCCTGTCGAACCAGACACCTCTGGCGGCTCCGACTCCAACGCCTAACCCATTACAGGAGGATTGGCAGCTGGTCACACGTAAACGCTCCTCTAAAACCAAAACCGGTGGTAACGTGTGAGTATACCACAGCAATGACTATGCACTCTCTTCGTCTACAGGGGTTTTACACTTAATCCCTGCTTTTTTCCCCCCAAACCTTTTGCAGCAGTTACGTCTGCACATGGATCAGTTTATGGATCTCTTTCTTATTGTACTTCTTGTTCACGCATCTTTATTTCTGTTTTTTTTTATGCCACTTTTTTTTGTTGTGCACTCTTCATTCGAAGTTAGAAGACCAAGACTAAACCGTTGTTTCATCTTGGAAACATCTGGAAAGAACACCCTCCTTCAGGCCAACGCGCTGGGTCACAGTGAGTACACGCACCGCCTGACACAACAGACCGCTTACAAGCTGCATTATGCCAATTTACTGTCCATCTATCAATGCACAGGGTTTAAATCACCCTGCTAAGACACTGTCCATGTGGGCCGAGGCGAAAACACACAATGCGGACATCCTGTGCGTCCAGGAAACTCATTTTCAGGAACTTAAAACTCCTAAATGTTCTCACAAGGACTTCCCACATGTATTCTTGGCTTGTACACCTGGCCATAAGAGAGGAGAAGTGCTGATTGCTCTCAGAAATACCCTTTCCTTCCAGCTAAAGGACGTCACTCCTGACCCCAACGGCAGGTATATCATCCTGAGGGGAGACATTAACTCACATCTGTACACACTAGTGGCTCTGTACGCTCCTAACTCACACCAGGTCCGCTTTCTCAGCAGGCTGATACGGAAAGTCAAGGCCCAACTATACGGAAATCTCGTGTTATGTGGAGACTTCAACCTTATTGTCGATCCAGGCCTAGATACATCTACAAAGAAACCCAAGGGATCCACACGACTGGGCAGTTTGATGCACAAAGAGGAACTATATGATGCGTGGAGATACATCCACGCAAGTTTAAGAGACTATACTTTTTTCTCAGCCAGGCATTGCTCTTACTCTCGTATTGACCTATTCCTGGTAGATAGGTGGTTGCTACAAAAGGTATCTGTGGCTCAGATTCACGATATTACGTGGACCGACCATGCAGCGGTAACTATATCTATTGCTGATAAGGCTGCCTCCCCCTCCCCTCCCATCTGGTGTAACAAAGTCCAACTACTGCAAGAACCACAAATCTCTGAAAAAATATCCCAACACCTCGCAGAATTTTTTTCTACATAACGCTAATTCGGTAGAAGACCCCTTTACCCTCTGGAGCGCTCACAAGGCGTACATGAGAGGAATATTGATTCAGATAGGCGCTAGGGAAAGAAAGACGCACAGGCAAAATTAACTATCCTTGCTGATATACACAAGTTGGAAACAAAAAACAAGCAGACACCAAACCAAAATCTCTTCAAGAAACTTTCCCAATTGAGAACCTCACTAAAAGACCTGTTAAACCAACAATATGACTATCACCTTAGAAGATTCAAACTCAACTCATATGCCAATGCAAACAGAGCGGGCAAATACTTGGCCAATAGACTAAAAACAGCACGCACAAAGAGGAGAATCACTTAATTCATCCCACGCTTAAAAAAATTAGCGACCCTCAAAAAATAGCTGATCAATTCGCTGATTACGATAGCAGCTTATACAACATAAAAAGACGACCCTTCTACCCATCAACCTACGTCAACACAAATTTCAAACTTCCTAAAACAGATTAGTTTACCCTCTCTCTCAGAATCACAACTACTCTCCTTGAACTCACAATTCACTACTTCTGAGATAGAAAACGCAATAGCCACCCAACCTAATGGTAAATCCCCAGGTCCGGATGGGTTCTCGAATGAATACTTTAACATTTTTGGCCCTCTTCTAGCACCTCGTATGCAATCAATCTTCACTAAAGCTGCAAACACAGCCTCATTTCCTCCCCCGAAATGTTACAGGCCTATATAATAACCCTCCCTAAAACAGGTAAAGGTCCAAATGCTCCCTCCAACTTCCGGCCGATTTCACTCCTGAATACGGACGTCAAACTTTACGCCAAGATCCTGGCCAAACGCCTAGCAGATTTCATTCCGTCCCTCATTAACCACTTAATCACCGCCCTATAGACGAAATCCGTCTATAAGGCGGTTCCTGTACTCTAACAGGACGTCCATTTACGTCCTCCGTTAGAGTCAGGTGTGTGCGCCCGACCGGGCGCGCACACGCGATCACTGGTGCTCACCGGGTCCACGGGACCCGCAGCATCAGTGATCGCGGTAAGGAGCCAATGGCGGCGGCTCCTTACCAAGTGATAGCGCCGTCCAATGACGTGTGTAAACAAACCTGACGTGCGTCAGATCCGCGGTCGTGGCGCTCGGCGGGTCCACGGGACCCGCAGCGTCAGTGATCTCGGTAAGGAGCCAATGGCAGCGGCTCCTTACCACGTGATCGCGCCGTCCAATGACGGCGCGATCACGGATGTAAACACTGCAGGTCATCTCTCTCCCCTCCTCACCATTGCAGCGTGAGAGAGACGCTGCAATGGAGGAGAGAGATTAGTGCCCAGCAGTGCCCCAGCAGTGCCAGTGCTCATCTGCACCCCACCAGTGCTGCCTGCGCCCCACCAGTGCCACACCAGTGCCACCTGCACCACTGCAGTGCCGCCTGTTGGCTTGAAATGAGAGAAGCTGTCAGTACTTCAGGTGTGATCAAATGGATCAATTTTCAGAAATTGGTACCATAGCTTGCAGACACTAACTTTCACCCAGACTAAATAATATCCAAATTTTTTTTTTTTACCAAAAATTTGCAGCAGTATACATTTTAGGCCAAATTTATGAGGAAAGTTTACTTTTTTACAAAATGTTATGATAGAAATGAAGAAAAATTCATATTTTTACAAAATTTTCGTTCTTTTTTCATTAATAGCGCAAAAAATAAAAACCGCAGAGGTGATCAAATACCACCAAAAGAAAGCTTTATTTGTGGGGGGAAAAAAAAGGACAAAAATTTAATTTGGCTACAGTGTTGTATGACCGAGTTATTGTCATTCAAACTGTGAGAGCACCGAAAGCTGAAAATTGGTCTGGTTATTAAGGGAGTTTACGTGCCCAGTGGTCAAGTGGTTAAACGTGACCAGATGGGCTTTGTGAGGGGAAGGCAGACCTCGGACGCAACTAGGAGGGTAATCAATATTATTCACCATGCGGAAAGTACCCGAACGCCTTCTCTGCTGCTCTCTATAGATGCAGAGAAGGCGTTCGACAGGGTCCATTGGGACTATATGCAAATGACTGTCCAAATTTGGGCTTGAGGGACATAATGAAGAAGCAATACTGGCTTTGTACTCATGCCCCTCTGCGAGGGTGTACACAACTAGTATGCTGTCAGCACCGTTTCAAATATCGAATGGACGTGCCAGGGGTGTCCGTTATCCCCGACAATTTTCAATCTAATGATTGAACCCCTAGCGGAAACCATTCGGTCGCTCACAGACATACGTGGGTTCCGAATTGGTTCGACCTCCCATGTCATAAACCTGTTCCCAGATGATGTAATATTGATGCTGACAGACCCGCTCATTTCACTGCCTAAAGCACATGACACACCGATATCCTTTGGAAAAGTCTTGTACTACAAGGTGAACTTCACAAAATCATACATACCACCTACAACAGACACTCCCTTATGTCTGGACTGATGACACCATAACATACTTGGGCATCAAGGTGACCAACTCCACTAAATCCCTAGTGGAAATCACTATTACACAAACTCAACGCACAAGTTAATGGTCTGTCTGTTAATGGTCTGTCCACTAAAGAACTGTCATGGATGGGCAGATTAGCAGCATTTAAAATGCTTATGTTACCACAAATGTATATTTTCGGATCACTTCCAGTGACCATTGCTCCAAAATACATCAAAGCACTATCCAATATTCAATGGCGATTCCTGTGGGGTGCGAAACGAGCACGGTGTTCGCGCAAAACCCTGCTACTCCACAAAAGTGTAGGGGGGGGGGGCGGGTCTGGTAGACATACTAGACTACCTAAAGGCGACCAGGCTTGACCAACTCAAGCTCTGGTTTTCCTCCTCTGACGCGCCATTATGGGTAGACATTGAGAAAGACTTGGCCCCTACACATGACCTTCCATCAGTCCTCCTAGGGGACTCGTGGATACCATGGGACACAACTTCCACACCCCCAACTATAGCTACATCACTACAGACTTGGAGATCCCTCCTGAGCACTCAACTCCCTAACCGGAGAACTATACCGCACGTATTCTCTCTAAGTTGGGTAGAAGCTCATATGCCAATGATATCCCTTAAAGCCCTCACTTCCCATGGAATACACACGATACACGACTTAATGGAGGATGGGAGGCCTAAATCAGTGCACCGCATAATGCAGGAACATAATCTACCGGCGCACCTGTTTTTTTTTCTTTTCTTTTTTTAAAGTTTATTTCTGTGCGTGAACTCGAGAGAGAGGAGCTGTACTTGGGAGTAGGCAGACCCTCCCCCCGGAGGCAATCGCCATCCTTCTCCATGCCCCTGGTGGCAATGGCGGGTGTGAGGGGGGGGCCTCCCACTCACCCCACCCTACCTGCTCCTCTTGGGGCAGAGGGACTCCCCCTATGAGGGAGTGAGGGGGCCTAGCCCACCCAGCCAGCCCCTTAGGTCCTTCGCCTCTTTTTATTTTAGGAGACCGCATGGCCAAAGTGCGCGTGTGTTAAACCAATTTCGTGTGCGTGCAAGTGTGGTGGTTTTTGTGGGGGGGGGGGGGGGTGGGCGTACTAAGCACAGGCGTACCTTGCATAGCACACCCACCGGGAGCCGGGCTGAGACCACCAAACTCAATTCACATGTAGCCGAGACCGGGATCCGAACCCTTGGCTGCAGAGGTGAATTGCTTGTCAGCGCAGTGCCAATCATGTTGAGCCACCACAGCTCCCTGCGCACCTGTTCTTCACTAGCGTGAGTGATACACTTTCTAAAGAAAAACCCACCCCCTGTGATCTCCCTTCCAACAGTAATTTGGCAACATCTAATGGGAGGTCAAACACACAATAAGGGTATAGCCATTTACTATAATATACTACAAGCGAAGAAGGAATTTCGTAAATTGACGACACATAAAATGGGAAAAGGACTTGGGATTAACATTCACTGAAGCCCAGTGGAAATTTGCATTCCAAGCTCTACAAATAGCATCCCATTGCACTGGTCACTGGGAATTGATGACTAAAATCATCAACAGCTGGCAATATACCCCTGTAGGCTTGCACTTATTGTTCCCACCACATCACCTCTCTGCTGGAGGAACTGTGGGCATAAAGGACACCTCTTCCACATGCTCTGGGAATGCCCTAGCCTGACTAGTTTTTGGAATCAAACTTTTAAACACATCTCCTCCATTATTGGTGTATTGGTCCCCCCTAATCCCTCATTGGCTATCCTCCACATCGGACTAGAATCCATTCCACATAATACGAGACAAGTGGTGTCCCATATGCTGCTGGCGGCTAGATCTCTGATATTACAAAATTGGAAGCACGCCACTACACTCAACATCACCGACCTAACTAGAAAAGTCCAACAACATTACACGCTTGAACGGCTACTAGCAATTAATGTATTAAACTGATTCTTTTAATAAACGATGGGTAATCTGGACCGATAAATGTACTACTGGATAACTTTTGTTTTGCTTTCATCACATACTCTGGTGAATGCTTCCATTAGTGTTTCTACTTCCTTTATTACTTGCTATTTTTACCTGATCTCTAGACATTGTTATATAAGTGGCATGGCTCTCTTATGATTTCTGTAAAATTTTCAATAAAAACATTTGAAAAAAAAAGAAACCTTTTCAGGTTACTGGGAAAAGAGGAAGGGTTTTCTCCCTGGATTTTCCCCATTACAATTTAATTGAATCTAGAAAGGAGCTGTGCACAGGAAAAACCCTGGCCTTTTTCTTATGCATTCCTTCAAACATAATATCATGCTTGAATAATTGCATCTTCTCCTCATCAATTTCAATCAACATCCTCTAGTGAGTTTGTACCTAGAGCCCCTGACGGATTCCTTAACACACGCTTTGATTTTCGGACGTCAATTGTGTTACGACGACCAACCGTCCGCAAATATTACTGTTATTACGGTGCTTTCGACAGCAGATTTCACTTTTTCCTCACACAAAAGCTGGGTGTGCAGACTATAACATTTTTGTCGGATGTAAACTCAACGTCTGATTTTTGTTCCATTACTATTTTTTTGTACGAAAACCAAATTGTAAGAGCAAGACTACACATGTTCAGTAACAATAAAATACATACAAAACCAGTCAACAAGTTACATCAATTCTGATGTATTCTGTCAAACAAAAATTCTCGTATAGTTAGTAACCTCTTTACATTCGACATGACTAGCTTGCCACAAAAATCGGACGTTCTGTTGTCCGAAAAGCAAAGCGTGTGCACAAGGCTTTAGGCTGCATTTTTTAATTGTGGGCAGATTTGCCGGGGATCTGCCCGTGATTTGACAGCGCTGAGGCAAGAAAGACAAAAACATGGGACTCGCTTTCGGGTGTCACGTGATCAAAAAGGTGCAATTGCAGCAAACCACATTTTGCCCAAAAAGTAGTTCAGGAGCTACTTTTGGGTGACATATGTCCCACGATTCCCTAGGCAGAATGCTAGAAGCCCATATCGCAGTTATCCCAAAAGAAGTTAAGGATCCCTCACACAGGCCAATATCCCTGCTCAATGTGGAAAACAAATTGTATGCAAAGATACTAGCATATAGGCTGCTACCCCCGATTCCTGGCCTCACCGGACCAAGTGGGATTTATCCCAGGTAGGAAAGCCAGGGATAATACTATTCGCACCTTAAATCTACACCATTGGCTTACTTCATCGGGCACTAAGGGGTTTATACTCTCTCTTGATGCCGAGAAGACGTTTGACAGGGTAGCTTGGTATTACATGTGGGAGGTGCTGAAAGGCATAGGCCTCCTTCCCCACATGTTCGCGCACATCGATGCTCTGTATACTAATCCCTCAGCTAGAGTGAAAGCTAATGGCCTGTCGAGCGCCTTCTCTATCAGCGATGGTACGCGTCAGGGTTGCCCACAGTGATCTTTGTCCTGACAGAGCCCCTGTTGAACAGATTACGCAGCAATACAGACATCAAGGGAATTCCCTTTGAACATAGGGAGTTTAAAGTAGCTGCGTTCGCCGACGATATACTTGTATCCTTACAAGCCCCACCGACTGTCCTTACCTAACCTACCGAAAGACATAAAACATTTTGGTGAGCTGTTTAACCTCAAAATTAACTATTTTAAGTCCCATGCGCTTAACGTAACATTACACCCACAAGACTTTTCTCATTGCCAGGATTCCTTCCCTTTTCAATGGAAATCTGAGGCCATTACTTATCTGGGCATTCAAATAACTAGAAAAATAATGGATCTATATAGCAAAAATTTCCTTTTCTCCCTCTCGAAAATTCAAACGGACTTGAAAGACTGGGCCAACCTAAACATCTCTTGGTTCGGACACTCGGCGCTCATTAAAATGGTTATCCTCCCTCGCCTTTTATATATATTGCAGGCAATCCCAATCCACCTACTCCTTTTTTGCGGCATATAAGAGGGCTTGCACATTCTTCATATGGAAGAATACAGCCCCACACATTAAAAACTCACACCTGACCTGTACCAAAACCGCAGGTGGAATTGGCCTACCTGACCTATATAAGTATTACCTAGCCTGCCATCTGACCAGGGTAGTGGACTGGAAGGTCCACAAGAAGGGGAAAACGTGGGCGACGTTAGAAAACTCTCTCACAAATCCTGACGCACACACTCCATTGGTTGGCACCCCGAAATTGGCCCCAGTCCATTAAGCAACGTTCTTGAGTCACAAGAATGTCGGTTATCCATATGTTGTTTTTAGGCTCATAGAAATTATCTGGTGATATGTGCAGTACCGCACAGTTCTAATTCACATGTTAACCGATGTTGTAACAACTCACGTTACCTTGTAAGGTATTCCCGTCATGTTCACATTAGCAGAAGATTTGTCATGTTATGCTAAATATGCATTTATGTACACATGTATATGTATGATTACTTTTTACCCAATAAAAATCTTGTGAAAAAAAAAAAAAAGGAAAAGTAAAAAATAGGGTGGGAATATAGACGCTGTCCTGGAAGGTTCCTGGAAATACCGTTACCCGTAAGACTAATGGGGTTTTTCCCCCCTCACCTTCCAGAACAGCTACTTGACAGGCCATCAAGATACTAATCCTTAGGGAGGGACAACAGCCTGAAGCACTTTCCTACTAAAGGAGAGGTCCTGGCTGGAAAGTATCTGAATAATGTTTGACAAATGCATGAGAGGACCAGACGACAGCTTCAGAAATGTCTTCACATGATGCCCGTGCTCTTTCTGCCCATGACTTAGCCATGGATTTCGTAGAATGGGTCATAATTCTAGAAGGAGGGATACGACCTGAAGCTTTGCAATCTTTACAGATAGCTTCTCTAATCAATCTAGAAATAGAGCTTTTGGACGCTTTGGACCCCTTCTTGGGGCCACTGAACAATACTAACAGCTGGGCGGATCTCCTAAAACCACCGGATTTCTCTAGGTCAGGGGTGTCAAACTGGCGGCCCTCCAGCTGTT
The DNA here is from genome assembly GCA_029574335.1 of Rana kukunoris. Taxonomy (NCBI): domain Eukaryota; kingdom Metazoa; phylum Chordata; class Amphibia; order Anura; family Ranidae; genus Rana; species Rana kukunoris. The sequence continues at coordinate 341,784,185 of CM056051.1, forward strand.
GCAAAACTACAAGTCCCATGAGGCATTGCAAGGCTAACAGTTACAAGCATGACTCCCACAGGCAGAGGCATGATGGGACTTGTAGTTTCGGAACAGCAGGAGGGCCGCCAGTTTGACACCCCTGCTCTAGGTGAAGTAGAAGACATCTCTTTATGCCTAAAAAAATAAATCTTTCCTCCTCCGCATTTTTGGCAGAGGTACAGAAACTAGGCAGGACTACTCCCTGGGACCTATGGAAGTTAGAAGATACTTTGGGCAAATAAAAAAGATCAGGCATAATCACTACCCTGTCCTCTAGAATCCTAAGAAAGGGATCTTTACAGGAAAGGGATTGTAGATCAGAAATCCTTCTCCCTGACGCAATAGCTAAAAGGAAGGAAATCTTTTAGGAAATACATTTCAGGGAAGCTTCATGCAACAGCTCAAAAGGAGCCCTTGTTAGAGCATTTAACACCAACGATAGATCCCTAGGAGGCACATGTTTGACGATCCTGGGAGCATGTCTAGATCTGGCTAAAAGGAACCTTCTGACTAAAGGATCTTCTGCTAGCCTCTTGTCTAAAAGCACAGACAGGGCCGCAACCTGAACCCTAAGGGCTCTTTTACAAAGAGTGAACCATATTGGACCCGCTCTGTTAGCCCGTTTGCTCAGCGGGGATCCTCCGTAAAATCAACGCTGAGCTGGCGGCTGCCAGGGCGGTTCCTGCACACTGTGCAGGGACCGCCCTGTCTCTTCTCCGCTCTCCCCTATGGGGAATCGGATGCATACGGACTATGTGTCCGTATGCATCCGATTCGCCAGACGGAAGAAAAATAGGGTTTTCTTCCGTCTGGAAAACCGGATCCAGAGGCGGGTGATCACGGACGTTAGCGGATACTCATCCGCTAACAGCCGTGATCCCATAGAGCACCATTCTAAGTCCGTAAACGGAGTAAGAAAAAGCAGACCGTTCATCCGCTGGTGTGAAAGGGCCCTAAGGGTGTTGACAGATAGACCTTTCACCACTCCCTTGTACAAAAAAAATTCAATATACATGGAGTGGAAAAAGAATCTAAGAAATGGTACCCATAGACCCAAGGGTCATTAGAGGAGCGGATGCTGGATTAGTGTGTTAGAGATAGAAGTGACATGGGGTGTTATGAATATATATACTCTTTTTCGTTCTAATGATGTTATTATGTACCATTTGGGTATTTTTGTAGATTTCTTTTATATGATGTTGTTACTTCATGGCCAGAGGAATGGCCTTTCCCTTGTATGTCACTTCACATGCCTGAAAACAATAAAAATAAAAATGTAAAGAAAAATAATCTAAACCGGATTTCCATTGCCAGGAATTAAACGTTTTCCAAACTTTCCCATAGATTCTTCTAGTTACCAACTTGTGGCTGTCCAGGATAGTTTAAATAACTTTCGCTAAACACCCTCTCAACTGTAAGATGTGCCGCTCAGCCTCCAGGCCATCAAATGGAAGGTCTGAGGATTTGAATGAAATACTGGAATACTGGTCCCTAATGGGAATCAATCCTTCCGATCTGGTAGGGGCCAGGGACGATCCACAGAGAGGGCCTTCAAAGAGGAAAACCAACTCCTCCTGGGCCACCAGGAGGCAATCATAACCACTTCTGCCCGATTGTAAATAATTTTCCGAACTGCCAGGAGGTAGGATGGGAAAAGGAGGGAAGGCACAAGCCAGAGCGAAATCCCACGGGAAGGAGAGAGCATCCGTCCCCAAGGACCCAGGCCCTCTCTCTCAAGGGAGAAAAATGCAGGCAGCTTCCTGTTGAGACTGAAAGCAAAAACATCCACTGCAGGAGGGCATCTTAGCACAATCTCCTTGAACGTGTCTTGGTGTAGCTCCCAACAGCTGAAACCGACGCTCACTCTGCTCAGATAGTCCGCCAGCGTATTCTCTGAACCCCTGATGTGGACTGCTCTGATTGAGGCAACATTGATTTCTGCCCAGGACAGAATCTGCTGTGATAGCTTTAGAAGCGACTCCGAATGCGTGCCCCCTTGCTTTTTCAGGTACCGTAGTGGCATTGTCTGAAAAAAATAAATAAAAATTACCAGTTACTTACCGGTAGCTGGATTTCTACGAAGTCTTACAGGACGGCACCCTGAGAGTAGACTGGCTCACCTGACAGGAAACACAATCAAAATGAGGTTTAAAAGGCCCCACCCCTTCCGTGTGCCTCAGTTTAAGATAAGTAACCGCTCTTTAGAACACGGTATAGACAGAAACTAAGAAAAAGGAGGAATTTAGATAGAAGTAAAAGGGAGGGAAGTAGGCCTGCCGTCCTGTAAGACTTCGTAGAAATCCAGCTACCGGTAAGTAACTGGTAATTTCTCCCTCGTCTTCCAGGACGGCACCCTGAGAGAAAAGCAAGTAATCTTCAGGCCTACCTTAGGGCGGGACCACCGTCTGTAAGACCTTCCTACCAAACATCAGGTCTTGAGGAGACAGTAGTTCGACTCTATAATGTCTGATGAACGTATTCCGGCTGGACCAGGTTGCTGCTCTACAGATCTGCTCTATGGAAGCTCCTGCCCTTTCTGCCCAGGAGGTTGCCAGAGAACGCGTGGAATGAGCCTTAATAACAGGAAGTGGTCTACCTGCCTGTGTGTATGACAAGGAGATAGCCTGCCTAATCCATCTGGAGATGGAAGCCTTAGTTGCCTATTGACCCTTTTTCTGCCCTGAGAAATTAACTAAAAGGTGAGGGGAAGATCTGAACTCACTAACCCTCTCTAGGTAAACTAAAAGGCAGCGTCTTACATCCAGGCAATGGAAAGTGGCTTCCTTTTCATTGCTGGGATTTGCGCAAAAAGAAGGAAGTATAACTTCCTGAGACCTATGGAACCTGGTTGCCACCTTGGGAAGGTACAGAGGATCCTGAGTCAAAATAACCCTATCTTCAAAAACCCGCAGAAAGGGTTCCTTGATAGAAAAAGCATGCAGGTCTCCAACTCTCTTGGCAGACGTGATGGCTAACAAAAAGGTAAACTTAATCGTAAGAAATTTTACAGAAATGCTGTCTATATGCTCAAATGGTGCCTTAGTCAGCTGCTCCAGAACCAGGGAGAGGTCCCATGAGGGAACCCTGGAAATCTGCACAGGAGAAAGTCTGTCCCTAGCTGTCAGGAACCTCTTGATGAGAGGGTCCGCTGAGAGGCTCTTCTCCAAAAAATATGATAAAGCTGCCACTTGGACTCTTAGAGTTCTGGTAGCTAAGCCTAGTTCCACGCCATCCTGAAGAAACTCCAGGATGGCGGGAGTTTTGGGAGAAGAGATCCGCTTTGTGGTGCACCAACGCGAAAAGACTGTCCAGACCTTTGCGTAGATGTGTCTGGTGACCTTCTTGCGGCTGGATAGTAGGGTATCTATGACTATCCGAGCAGCCCTTCCGCTGCAAGTTCCGCCTCTCAAGAGCCATGCCGTCAGGCTGAAGAACCCTGGGTTCGAATGAGAGATCGGCCCCTGCCGCAGGAGATCCGCTCGGAGAGGAAGGGGAAGCGGGGGAGCTAGAGACCAGAGCTTCAGAATGGGAAACCAGGATCTCCGGGGCCACCAAGGAGTGATTAGGAGTGATTGGGATCAGATTCAGCGGGGGAAAAGCGTAAGCCAGACGGAAATCCCAGGCCTGGGCCAGCGCATCCACCCCCTGAGAACCCCGTCCCTGCAAAAGGGAAAAGAATCTGTTCACTTTTCTGTTTTCCCTGCAGGAAAAAAGATCTATCTCCGGAACCCCGAACCGCCGACAAACCCAGTCGAAGGTTTCCTGGCACAATTCCCACTCCCCCTGAAAAATGGGTCGACGACTCAGAAAGTCGGCCTGCAGATTGGTGGCTCCCCTTATGTGGATTGCCAGAATAGAGGGTACTCTCTGTTCCGCCCAACCCAGGATCTCCAGGGAGAGTGTCAGGAGAGACTGGGACCTGGTGCCCCCCTGTCTGTTGAGAAAGGCGACTGTTGTCGCATTGTCGGAAAGGACCAGGACATCCTTGCCCTGAATTCTTTCTTCGAATGCCCTCAGAGCTTCTCCCACTGCCAGTAATTCTCGATAGTTGGAGGAGGTCCGCCTTTGATGAGGATCCCAGGATCCCTGAGCCCGCAGTTCTTGTACATGGGCTCCCCAACCCCAAGCACTGGCGTCCGTAGTGACCTTCAGTGGATTGGTCTGACTCCACGGACAGCCCTTCAGGAGGTTTTGGTGGTGAAGCCACCACTCTAGGGAGTCCTTGACTAGGATCGGGACCCTGACCCGGGAATCGAGAGTGTCTTCCTTCCCGTTCCAGGCGGAGAGGAGGAACCTCTGAAGTGGTCTTGCATGTAGTTGGGCCCAGGGGACCGCCGGAATGCAAGCGGTCATCCGACCCAACAGCTTCATGATCTCTCTGAGGGAGGGATTTTCTGTAGCCACTAAAGACCCGATCGTCGTCACAAGCCTCTGGAACTTCTCTTGGGGAAGAAAAAGCTTATTTTCTCGGGAATCTATGATAACCCCCAGGTATGCCTTCCGCTATTCCGGCAGAAGGGAGGACTTTTGCTTGTTGATTATCCAACCAAGCGACTCCAGAGTGGTCATGACGACGGTCAGGTCCGAAAGGAGCTGATCCTGACTTGGGCTGAAGAGCAGAAGGTCGTCTAGATAGGGGACGAGGGAGACCCCCTTCAGATGTAGATGAGCCATTACCTCCGCCAGGACCTTCGTAAACACCCTTGGGCTGGAGGCCAGACCAAAGGGGAGGGCAGCAAACTGCCAGTGCTGAATTCCCTGTGCGGAGGCGAGGGCAAATCTCAGAAACCTCTGATGTCCCGAAAAAATCGGGACATGCAGGTAGGCGTCCCTCAAATCTATGGTCGCCATAAAGACGCCTTCTAACAAAAGACCCCTGAGACTGTGAACACTCTCCATCCGGAATCTTTTGTAGAGGAGATGGGAGTTCAGGGGTCTCAGATTGATTATCAATCTGAACTTGCCGTCCGGCTTGGGAACCACAAAAATGTGGGAGTATACTCCCTGACCTTGTTGGTCTGGTGGGACTGGGATTATGACCCCCTGTTCTGCCAGACTTACAATATTCTGGGAGAGGCCTACGGCCTTGCTGGAGTCCCTTGGGAGGTGAGTGAGGAGAAAGGTCGGGGGGGGGGAAGCTCTCTGAACTCTAGATGGTAACCCTCCCTGATTATCTGCAGGACATGGGGACTCTGGGTTATGCTCTCCCAGGCAGGAAGAAACCTGGCGAGCCTGCCCCCCACCTTCCCGTCACTTGGTGTCCTTTCCGGATGGTTTGGGACTGGAAAAAAGGATCCCCCCCTTTGGTCTATCTTTACCAAAGGTCCAACGTCGGCTGGTGGATGGTCTTTTGTCCGGGGCCGGAATCTTTCTCTGGCTGGGACGAAAGGACCGCTTCCTACTCTGCCTGGGTTTTGAAGGGAATTTATTCCCCTTCTCAGAAGACCTGGACAAAGCCTGATCTAAGGCTTCCCCAAACAAGAGGGAACCCTTGAAGGGGAGTGCACATAGGCGGCGTTTAGAGGCAAGATCACCCCTCCAGGTTTTTAGCCAGACGGCCCTCCTAGAGGCATTAATAAGGGCCCCGGTCTTGGCCGAGGCGCGAACGGTTTCCACCGCTGCATCTGCCAAGTAGGCCACTGCCCCGCTAATAAGCTGGAGGGAATCTCGTATCTCCTTAGTCTTGGAAGAACTGGGGAGATGGTCTAAAAGCTTGGAAGTCCAGGCGTCGGCATTTCTTGCCACGCAGGCTGAGGCCAATGCAGGACCAAGGGCGGCTGCATTGGCTTCCCATGCTCTACGGAGAGAAGTGTCGGTACACCTATCCATGGCATGCCTGTGTCCTCAAAGGAAAGGTCTGACTGTTTAGAGACCTGTGCCAAGGGGGCATCAAGCTTAGGGACCTTAAAAAAGGTGTCTACTACCTCCGTCTTAAAGGGACAGCGGCGTTTCCAAGTTTTGAAACTTGGTAAGCTTTTTTCAGGTTCTGCCCACTCCCTGAGGATAATGTCCTTTAGTGACTGATGGACAGGAATGGTCATGGTTTGAGGCTTTATTAAACCCCTGTACATCCTGTCCTGGGCTGAGACCTGCTCTGCTGGTTCTTGAATATGCTCGGTAGCATAAACAACTGCTAGAAGGCCCTCCATATCGTCAGCAGGAAACATATTTTCCTGTCCTGGCATCCTCCTCCTCCTCCTCCTCCTCCGCCTGGCTGTCAACCAGGGTTTCACTACGCAAGGTTAACTCGGACTCCTCAGAATCCGAGGGGTACACTCTACGAGCCTGTAGTGGTACAAACGGACGAGAGGCAGAAGAGGATTCCTGGGAGGAGGGGCCCGGAACCGGAGAATCAATGTCTTTTCTATTTAGGGAAGATTGAAACTCCTTTAGGGTGGATAGCATTTCGGTCTGAACCGAGAGAAATTGCTTAATAATCTGTGAGGTCTCCTTCCCTGTTAGTTTACAGATGCACTTAGAACAGAATGGCTTGTTATGCTCAGCTGGTAATTTGTCACTACAATTGCCACATTTCCTAATACGCTTAGGAGGCTTAGCCACTCTGCTGGACTCCCCCTGGGCAACAGGGTCTTCACCTAAACATATCAGGGAGAAACATATGCCCATTAGTCCTCAACCTCTCAGGATTTAGGGGAGGGGGGGGGGGGTTGTTGGAGACAAAAACCCCCCTAAGAAAAAGGAAGGACTCACCCTTGGTGGTTTCCTCTGCAGCCATAGGAAACAGACGGTCCTCCTCCATAGTAGCGTCTTGTGCCAAGAAAAGGGCTTCCATGAACACGCTCTGAGGCCGCCAGGCCCCTCTATCTCCCTGGCTGCTTTATAGTGCGCCCCGATCGCCTGCAGCGTTTGTCCGGTGGGGGCCGCCATCTTGCCACGCGGGAGCGGAATGACGTCACGGCGCCGTGCGCGTCATCAACAGGCGCCCGGATGCTCCTGGCGCCGCTCGAAGCGGCGCCTAACTACCCGCCATGCGGTCCAGCAAACCCCCGGACGGAGCCAGCAGGAAGGGGGAGGCCTTAGCCCAACCTCCAAGGTAGGGAACCAGGCGGGGGGAGAGAGGATGTGGCCTCTTCGGAGCACTGGAGAGCCCTGCCCTCCTAGGAGGCTCCGGCGTCCAGGGGAGTCTGTGTCTTCTCCTGTTCCCCCCTGGACTAAGACGACGGGGGAAACCCCCCCGGGGGGGTAGCAAGCTACACCGGACCCAACGGCACCCGGTACCTCAGGTCCGTGTTCCGGGGGAGGGGTGGGGGGACCACCAGCCCCAGGCTTTAGGTCACAAGGAAAAAAACAAACGTTTCGCTGAAAGGGAAACACAATCAGAACTGAGGCACACGGGAGGGGTGGGGCCTTTTAAACCTCATTTTGATTGTGTTTCCTGTCAGGTGAGCCAGTCTACTCTCAGGGTGCCGTCCTGGAAGACGAGGGAGAAACAATAGGTCTTTCGAACCGACCCTCTCTTGCAGAGCCAAGAGAGCTTTCTCTATAGCTAGTAGTTCCCTGAAATTTTAGGAGCGACCTGCCTCCTCTGGCAACCAGGCTCCCTGGGCCTGCCAGCCCTGAGAGTGCGCACCCCAGCCCCACAGACTGGCATCTTAAGTAACTTTTACTGGAGCATATTGTGCCCAGTTCTTCCCTCCCTGCAGGTGTTCCTGCTGCTCCCACCAGGAGAGATTGAGAAAATCCTCTCTTGGCAGCTGAATTAGCTGATCTAGAGAATCCTAACTGCGATCCCAATGGTGCAAGAGAAATGCCTGAATGGGCCAGGATTATAATTGGGTCCGGGGCACCCCTGGGATGGCTGAAGTCATTAATCCTAATAACTGCATGATCCGCCAAAAGGAGGTCTGTGGGAGCAATTTGGAGGCCTGCAGGGAGAGAAGAAGTTTCAAAATGTTCTCCTCGGGAAGAAAAATCTTCTGAGCAACAGAGTCTATTATATTGTGAAACTCTGGTTAAAAGATAGTATACGTACCTTTACCTTCTCAAACCACCACTGTGCACAGGAAAAATAAATGCAAATATATATACGCCTAAAAGCTGCTACTTGATATATATGCAAAAATGTAAATGAAAAAATTTGTAGCGCTGTGTTCATAAATCATAAACATATCTAAAACATGTAGATAAAAGAAAAAGAAAGTTACCGCTCCAGGGGGATTGTGTTAGGATGATCAGTATGGTCTCAGAAGATCAAGGGTGCTGGCAATGCACAAGGCAGCATATGGAAAAAGAAAAAATAGACAGCTGCACTCTAAAAAACGCGTATAAATTAGTGCTTAATCATAGCTCAAACATGTAAATAATAAACTAAATCACCACGTGAAAAAGTGTCAAAAACCTTAGTTACTTACCGGTAACGGTATTTCTATGAGTCTTTCAGGACAGCACTTGGAGAGAGCGCAGCTCCACCCATTTCCCAGGAAACACTGCAGTCACTGCTATAACTTCCGCCCACCTCCACCATGGCCTCAGTTGTACACGAGCACCTCCGGCCATACTGAAATGAGATAAGCAGAACATAGCAACCAAAACACGTTAGTACAATACACATATATATATACACATATATATCCACCAGAAGAGAGAAGGGTGGGTTATCGGTGCTGTCCTGAAAGACTCATAGAAATACCGTTACCGGTAAGTAACTAAGGTTTTCTCACTTCGTCTTTCAGGACAGCACTTGGAGATGATAACCGAGTACTTACTCTAGGGTGGGACCACCGCTTGCAGGACCTTCCTGCCAAAAGACTGCTCCGCCGCTGAGAGCAGATCCATCCTGTAGTGGCGAGTAAAAGTGGAAAAACTCGTCCACGTAGCTGCCTTGCAGATAAGCTCTGGTGAAGCTCCAGCCCGTTCTGCCCAGGAAGTGGCTACTGCCCTTGTAGAATGTGCCACCACCCCTGGGGGAGGTTCTATACCCCTAGCCTTATAGGCCTCGTGGATAGCCATACGGAGCCATCTGGCTAGTGTACTTTTGGAAGCACCGTACCCCCTACGTGCACCCGAGAACAACACAAACAGAGAATTGGATTTTCTAATTTCCCTGGTGACTTCCAGGTAGTGCATAATGCACCTTCTGACATCTAAGGTATGAAACTCTTCTTCCCTTGAACCGGAAGGAGCCGGGCAAAAGGTAGGTAACACTATTTCTTGTGTCCTATGGAAGGCCGATACCACCTTAGGAAGGAACCCAGGATCTGTCCTCAACACTACTCTATCTGGGAAGATGGTCAAGAAGGGTTCCACAATAGAAAGAGCCTGTAGCTCACTAATTCTCCTAGCCGAGGTGACGGCTACTAAAAGGACCGCTTTCAGGGTCCAAAATTTTAAAGATGCTTCTAACAGTGGTTCGAAAGGTCTTTTTGTCAGACCCCCCAAAACCACCGATAAGTCCCACTTGGGAAAAAACTTAAAGGGGGAAGGCCTAGCCCTGGCCAATGCCTTAAAAAATCTGATGACATAGGGATCTAGAGATAACCGTCTCTCTAGAAATACTGATAGTGCAGCAACCTGCGCTTTCAGGGTGCTGGCTGCCAGACCCTTGTCCATCCCGTCCTGTAAAAACTCCAGGACCGAAAAATTATTCATGGGGGAACAATTCTTTAAACTGCACCAGGAATTAAAGACTCTCCAGGTCTTGAAATAAATCGCCCTGGTAACTTTCTTCCTGCTACTAAGTAGCGTATCCACTAAGCGTTTAGATAAACCCTTCCTACTGAGGATTAACTCTTCAGTAACCAGGCTGCCAGGTTGAGCCGATCCACGTTGGGATGGAGCAGGGGACCCTGGAATAATAAGTCCTTTCTGGCTGGAAGTAGCTGATGGGGTTCTATTGCCAGCTTCAGCAGAGTTGAAAACCAAGGCCTTTTGGGCCAGTATGGGGCTATCAGGATAAGAGTCGTCTTTTCTACCTGAAGTTTCCGCAGAACTAATGGAATCATTTGTACTGGGGGGAAAGCATAACACAAACGGAAGGGCCAGTGCTGAACTAACGCATCTAGACCCTCCGCTTGATCCAGTCTGTTGAGGGAAAAGAAAACCGGAACCTTGGCGTTGGCTTGGGACGCAAACAGGTCTATCTGAGGGGTTCCCCACCTGTCTGCTATTTTCTGGAACACCTCTGAATTTAGACTCCACTCGGACTCCAGAACCCTCCTCCTGCTTAGGAAGTCTGCCAGGTGGTTTAAACTGCCCTTTAGGTGTACTGCAGACAGAGATGCCAGGTTTGTCTCTGCCCAGTAAAGCATGTGTAGGGCCAGATTCAGGAGAACCCTGCTCCTCGTGCCCCCCTGCCTTGAGACGTAAGCTACCGCTGTAGCATTGTCCGACAGTATCTGGACATGCTGACCCTGTATCGTCTCCTGGAAGGCCCAAAGCCCTAGGCAAACGGCTTTGAGTTCCCTCCAATTGGAGGATCTCTTGGCCTCTTCCCTGGACCAGGACCCCTGAGCCAACTGACCCCTGAGATGAGCACCCCATCCCCAGGAGCTGGCATCCGTAGTTAGGATCATTGCAGCGGGGAAGGACCACACTAGACCCTGACTTAAATTTGCGTGAGCCCTCCACCACCAAAGTTTCCTTTTTACTGAGGTTGGAACCCTGATCTCCTTCTCTAAGGTTTCTCCATGTGTCCAATTCTGTAGAATGGCCTGCTGGAGACTCCTTGAATGCAGGCGGGCCCACTGCACCGCCGGAATGGAGGATGTGAGAAGTCCCAGGGTGGACATAGCTGCACGAACTGACACTGACAGATTCGTCTGCACTGCCTTCACTGCTGCCTGAACCTTGATTATTTTCTCCTCTGGTAGAAATAACCTCTCCTGGATGGAATCTATGGTGTACCCCAAAAAGACTATGACCTGAGAAGGAACTAGATTTGACTTCTCTCTGTTCAAAATCCAACCTAGACCCTCCAAATGGGCCTGGGTTCTCCATAGGTCTTTGAGAAGCTGATCTTCCGTCTTGGCGAACAACAGGAGGTCGTCCAAGTATGGAATTACCGAAACTCCTTCTAGCCTCAGAGGTGCCAAGGCCTCCGCCAGCACCTTCGAAAAGATCCTCGGAGAGGAGGAGAGACCGAACGGCAGGGCCCTGAACTGAAAGTGTTTGATCTCGTTTCCTGCCCTGATCGCTAGACGCAGGAAACGCTGAGAAGCGGCTCTTATCGGGATGTGAAGATAAGCATCCCTTAGGTCTATCGAAGCCAGAAAGCAACCTGCAGGAAGGAGCCTTCTGACCGAGTAGATGGTATCCATCCGGAACCTCTTGTACTTGATTGACCGATTCAGGAATTTTAAGTTCAGAATCAAACGAAATTTTCCTGCCGGCTTTTTTACTAGAAACACATGGGAGTAGCAACCCGCCCCCTGTTCTTGTTGGGGTACCGGGGTGATCACCTTTTGCTGGAGAAATTCCTCTAACAGCAACAACATTGCCCGGGATTTCTCCTGATCCCTGGGCAGCTGAGTCGCGTAGAAACGCGACGGTGGTTTCTCTGAGAACTCCAGCGCGTAGCCCTCTGCAATAACCTTGAGGATATATGCACTGGAAGTTGTCTCTGCCCACTGTGGAAGGAACGACTGAAGACGTCCTCCCACAGCCAGGCGACCGTCACTGGGGTTTAGCGGGCTGGCTAGGGGAGCGAAACAACACCCCGGGTCTCCCTCTACCCCTCTGAGGCCGCCAGGACCTTCCACCCTGACCTTTTTGTGTCTCTTTAGGATCTTGGGGCTGGAAAAAAGGACGAAAATTTTTCCTGGTCCGCGGTACTACCTTTTTTAAGGGGAAAGCTTTTTTCCTATCCGCCGTCCTATCCAGAACAGTGTCCAGACCGGCGCCAAATACCAGATCTCCATCGAAGGGCAGACCACATAACTTAGCCTTCGAAGCCGTGTCCCCAGTCCAGGTTTTGACCCAGAGAGCCCTCCTGGCCGAATTCACTAGGGCCGAGGAACGGGCTGATATTCTCACTGACTCGGCTGAGGCATCCGCCATATAGCCTACTGCCTTCAAAAGAATCGGGAAGGACTCTAGCAACTCTCTGCGTGAGGTCCCAGACTCAATGTGACCCTTCAGCTGTTCCAACCAATGCTCAAGGTTCCTGGCCACTACTGTGGATGCCATAGCTGGTTTGAGGTTGGCCAGAGAGGCATCCCAAGCCTTCTTTAAGAGCGCCTCTGCTCTTTTATCTAGGGGATCTTTTAAGGTGCCCGTATCCTCAAAAGCTAAGTCTGTATTTCGGGATACCTTTGAAAACGCAGCATCCAGCTTAGGTTTCTTATTCCATACCTGCGCTGGATCCTCATCAAAAGGAAATCGCCTTTTAAGTGATCGGGAAAAGAAAGGAGCCCTCTCTGGGTCTTTCCACTCCCTTCTGACCGTATCTGACAATACTCTATGTACTGGAAAGGTTCGACACTTGACTTCGTCTAAACCCTGGTACATCTTGTCATGCAGAGACAAATGCGTCTTATCCACCTTAATGTTTAAAGTGGAATGAATGGTTTTCAGTAAGTCATCCACCTCTTCTAAGGACAACTTGTAACGTGAAGAAGAAGATTCTCCTGTATCTTCTTCTTCCGCCTCTGACCCTGAGACTAGGCTGCTAGGCTCTTCCTCCTCGGACTCACTACCTGCCCCTCTATAATCCAAGGGTGCACTAGTGGAGGCCTTAGCTGCTGACCCTGACGCCGCCCCTCTGTCCAAGTAGGAGCGAAACGACTGAAAGGTCTCTTCTAGCTCTTTCCTAAAGGAAGAGAGCATCTCTTTGGGTTGTTCGGAGGCTGCACTAGGGGAGGCTTCCCCTTTGACTATGTCCGTGATGCATGCCTTGCATAACGGTTTAGTCCAAGACCCTTTAAGGGTTGTTTTGCAGGTAGCACACCGTTTCTTAGGAGGGGGCACCGCAATTTTTAGCTTCTCTTTAGCTTTCTGAAAGACACAAAAGACAACAACCCCATGTTTAACTTTCTGTGCCTCAGACCCAAACCACCACCACCACAAAACAGCCAGTGAACAAAAACACACCAGGTCCCATCACCGCTGTACCAAATAAACACCACTCTCCCAGGGACGTGACTAGGGTGAGTGAGGCAGGCTCCTCTCCCCAAAGGGGCAGTAGGAGGGACATAACAAGGAACCAGGTAGACTTAAACCGCTGTTTTCCTACCTGGGCCGGGCTGGTGCATGTGGCTCCTGCTCCTGCCTCCTCCGCTGCGTCTTCTGGCTCCATTCTCCCAGAACGCGGCGATCGTTTGTGCGCCTCTTTTTGAAAAATCCCGGTTAACCCCACCGCTGTGGGAACCGGAAATTGCACCGCCGAGGCTGCTCCTCCCTTCTGCGTTCCAGCGGCCGGAACCGGAAGCCGCCACGCACCGCCGGAAGTCCCGCCTCCACCGGAAATGACGTCGCCCGTCCTCCGTTACCGGGACATCGCAGACCCCCGGAGACCGGCATCTAACCGCCCCCAACATGGCCTGCAATGCCCAGCCTATTGGCGCGGAACCTCCGGCAGCCTTTACCCTCGCCGGGCTCGAGAAGAGGGGAGTACCGAAACGTCCCCCACGCGTCAGGGGGGAGGTTGGGTCTGCCTCCTAAACAACAACCGATCGCAGGTATGCTTTTTTGATCCATCTCCCCCTGGAGAGAGTCCAGCATCCTCCTGGTTCCCTGCAGCGCTTCCACCATGGCCGGAGGAAACACTACAACTGAGGCCATGGTGGAGGTGGGCGGAAGTTATAGCAGTGACTGCAGTGTTTCCTGGGAAATGGGTGGAGCTGCGCTCTCTCCAAGTGCTGTCCTGAAAGACGAAGTGAGAAAAATTATTAAACATGAGAATAAAAAGAAAATTTAGAAAATATATACGGCAAGTTATATATTATCTCTAAACAAGTGTTCATAAGTGGTCATCCAAAACTAAGGTTGACCCGATACCGATACTAGTATCGGTATCGGGACCGATACGAGTATTTGCGCGAGTACTTGTACTCGCGCAAATACTCCCGATGCCTGAATATTTTTTTTTTCGAGCGTGGATGGAGAGGAGGTGGAGTGCGGAGCAGAGCAGTCCTCGTATGGGGGAGAGGAGAGCTGCTGCCTTAGACAAAACCAAGTCAACCCCCCCCCCTCCACCCGCCGCTGCTGACATCTACTTACTATGTGCTGGGGGAACACAACAGCTGTCATTTGCATTTGAAAAGCTGTGTTTCCCCGGCGCGCCGACAAGTATAGCCCCTCCCCCTTGCCCGGGCACTTTGATAGACAGATCACCCGTCCGACGTAAGTAGGACGTAGATGTCAGCAGCGGCGGGAGGAGGGGGGGCGGGGATTGACTTGGTTTTGTCATTGAGGGATACAAGGCTGCATTGGGGACACATGCCTGCATTTGGGGACACATGCCTGCATTTAAAAAAAAGTATCGGTGTTGGCGAATACATGAAAAAAAGTATTGTTACTTGTACTCGGTCCTAAAAAAGTGGTATCGGGACAACCCTATCCAAAACCCACACCTAAAGTGTGGAACGAAAAAATAAAAATCAAGTCCATAAATTGTAGTGTTTTTCCAAGTGTTTCAAACATGCAATCTTCTCAAAACAACTTGCTATACCGTATTTATCTGCCTATAGTGCGCACCCATAGTCACCCCATAGAAGGGAAATTCCTGAAAAAAATAAAAAATTAATTACTTACAGTTTTGGTGTCTTGCCCAGCGTCCATCTGCGGCCTTGGTGGTGTCTTCTCCGCTTCTCCCGCGCTGTCTCCGAGTGCCACCGCCGACATATACCGAGCGCAGTACACTCAGGTAGGCTCGGCTCCTCTCGCATAAAGGCTGGAAGGCAGCACAGGGCGTGACCGCAAGTGGAGCCGAGCATAGCCAAGTGTACTGCGCTCGGTATATGTCGGCGGCGGAGCTCAGAGACAGCAGATCGGCGTATAACACGCACCCACGATTTTCCCCTGATTTTAAGGGGAAAAAAGTGCGCGTTATACGCCAATACGGTAATGCTTCCACCACACCACTTGTGTTTCTGTGACTCCGCCCCCTTAAGGATTTACACACCACAAGAATGTGCCCTGCATTCTCATGCTCGGCATTAAAGCTTAGTAAAAACCCTCCAAGGTCTCCTAGGCAATTCCAACAGTGTCCAGTAAACCAGTGTTCTCCACATGTAAGAATAAATAAGTGCTTGCAATAGTGAAGTACTGTAAAACCATTTATTAAAACGGCACACACACAAAATCTCCAAATATTGCACTCACATCTTTCCAAGAAAAACAAGGCACTTCAAACAAAATCCTTTTTCAGAAGCAAGAGACAAGCAGCGGTGCATGCGATATATAGCGGTCACCGCAAACCCGGAGCTGAACCTACTGATCTCACCCTCACTTGCTCGTCTCTGCTCCTAGAACGATTTCACACACAGTGATCGGTAAAGTCAGACGCTGAACACCAAAGTTGATTGCCGTGTAGCTCAGCCCAGCTGACAAGTTTTGGAAGACCACTTATGAACACTTGTTTATAGATAATATATAACTTGCAGTGTATGTTTTCAAAAAAAAATTTATTCTCATGTTTAATAATTTTTTGACGTGGTGATTTAGTTTATATTATTTACATGTTTTAGATATGTTTATATGATTTATGAACACAGCGCTACAAATTTTTAATTTACATTTTTGCATATAGAGTCTATTATATAACCGCAAAAAGTATGCTCTGAGAGGGTACCAGACAAGACTTCCGTTGGGTGACTTTCCACCCCAGATTCTCAAAGGTCTGCAAAACCAACTGCAGATCCCGGATAAGGCACTTTGTCTCAGACAAAGATCAGAAAATCATCCAGATATGGGACGATCGATAGATTCGATACACACTGTATCCAAAAAAAGGCCATGAAAAATTCTGGGCGCTGCCGAGAGACCGAAAGGAAGGGCATTGAACTGCCAATGACTCTGGCCTGTCGTCCATGAGAATCGCAAATCTGAGGAACCTTTGGTGGTTCTGGCAGATTGGAACATGAAGATAAGCGTCCTGAAGATCCAGGGTAACCATGAAGACCTCTGGCCACAATAGATTCCTTACAGAATAAATGTTTTCATCCGAAAAGGTCTGTAGAGAATATATTTGTTCAGGATGCTTAAATTGATGACCATCCGGAAGCCGCCAGAGGCTTTTTGAACCAAAAAGATGTGGGATTAAATTCCCTGGAATTTTTGATTTTCCGGAACAGGGATATGACCCCTTCTGTTTCCCACATGGAAACTAGATTCAACATGGCTTGCCGTCTTTCTTGGTTTCTCGGCAGATGAGCAAGAAAAAATCTCTGCGGGGGAAAAACTTTTGAATTCCAACTTTTGAAGAATAAAGGAATTGTCGGAAATTTCTGCCCATTCTTTGACGAAATGGGACAACCTCCCCCAAACCCCTAGCCTGGCGTCACTGGGGATATTTGGAAGGGGTTGAAGGAGCAAAGAGAGTCCCCTTCTTTTGCTTATCTTTGTTAAAAGACCACTTTTTCTTTGCCTGTTGGTTCCAAAATTAACTTTGTTCTGGAAACCGCGAAAAGGCTTCTTATTTTGTGACTTATTCCTTTGAGAAGGGAAACGTTTACTCTTCTCAGAGGAACGAGCTAGGACCTCCACCAAGGAGGAACCAAATAAGAGCTTGCCATCAAAAACTTCTGCCATTGTTGTCTGATCCTTAGCATTGGTTCTGAGCATGCTTGTTTGTACTTTGGACTTAGTCCGATGCACTTGTGTACACACACGATCGGATTATCCTCCATCGGACATTTGTTGTCGAAAAGTTTGAGAGCATTCACAGCGAACAATTGGCCGATGGAGCATATACACGGTCGTATTGTACAATCAAACAAGTCCGCCGGACCGTTGTCAAAAAGTCTGAATGTGTGTATGGGCCTTAACACTAACTATATAGCCCTGTAAAGTGAGAGAGAAAAAAAAAAGTATACATACCTTTTCTGTAGGCGTTCCAATCTAACCCGATCTCCAGCTGCGGAAGCTCTGCTGAGTTCACATCCGACAATGGCTGTGAAATTAATGAGGCGTGACGTCATCCATAGACTTACTATGGGGCTTCCATTGTCAGACGTTTTCCTCTGCACCGCTGGAGATCAGGTCAGATAGCCTACAGAAAAGGGTACGTTTACTGATTTTTTTTTTCTTTACAGGACTAGATATATTGTTAGATTATTGGTGGCTATAGATGCAGGGTTTTGGCTGTGCAGAGACTCGAAAAATAGCTGCAATGACCGGTGACCTGTCACTGTGAACAGGGCCGGTGGCTGCACCTATCCACAGAGAGCCCCAGATGTAACTTCCGCCACAATATGCACAGGCCCTAATCGTCAGTGTGAATGTAACCTAACACAACATCTTTCCACCAGGATCCTCCCTCAATTAGATTTCACACTAGTATGATGCGAGAACTCAGCAAATCCAGTGCGGGTTTCCCCATTGCGCCTGAATTGCACCGTGGTTCACACCGAGATCTGCGAACGGCTGGGGGTGTTAATGTAAATTTAACACCACCTCCAGATCAGTTCGCAGTGCGAACTGTAAAAAGGTGCGGGAATCGGATTGCATAGGTGTAAACACCCTTGCGATCTGATTCTAGTGCGGATCAAAAAAAAAAAGGGGGGTCCTGTACCATTTTGGTGCAAATGCGATTTCAGCCAGTTTGTATGTCTGAAATCGAATCACAGACATTGCATACAATGTGCACAGCAAAGCAGGGCAAATTACATGCCATGTCTGCCATCGCACTAGTGTAAGCCAGGCTTTAGGGCCCTTTCACACGTGCGTACCGTTCGTCCGTTTTTTACAAGTCCGTTTACGTAACGCATCCTTATGGGATCGCGTCCATTAGCGGATGATGCATCCGCTAACGTCCGCAAAGATCCGCGTCCGTAAAGATGTTTTTTCGGACGGAAGAAAACCATATTTTTCTTCCGTCTGGTGGATCGGATGAATACGGACAGACGGTCCGTATTCATCCAATTCCCCATAGGGGAGAACGGAGGAAAGACAGGGTGGTCTTTGCACAGTGTGCGGGGACCGCCTCGTCCGCCGACAGCTCAGCGGGGATTACGGATGATCCCCACTGAGCCGACGGACACACACTGAGCGGACACAAAAACGGTCCGCTCCGTGTGAAAGGACCTTTAGTTGTATGAATGACGTAGCGCCCCCATAATGCCTTCTAAAATGTCCATGTCGCACATCCCAGGAAGCAGGAACCTGCAGAGGTCTGCAGCACATCCGTTTCACAGATACAGCGGGTATCTAGTTCCCAGATAGCAGTATTGCGTGCATATGCGCAGGTGTGCTACAGATCGCTTCCAAAGTCTCAAAGACACCAACGCATACGCAAGACATTTAAAAGATGGCCACGGGGGTGACAAAATTACTGGGATTGAATTTTCTCTGTAATGGGTAAAGGGGTCCTCCTAGTTCAAAAAAAAAAAATGTTGGACTGTAAACACACTCTAAGCTCCATGAGATAGTATGGGGATCACACATGCTTGCTCACGAACAGAGTCCACGACTGTACATAGGCTTCTATATGAAATATAAAGAACAAGCGAATGTACGTGTGAAGGAAGAGCGTTACAGGACTACACTATGGGATCAAAGAGCTCACACAATAACACTGACAAAAAGTTACTTCCGAAGCACGCCATTTCCCCATCCTTGGCCCAGCGTGTTACCGCGCCGAATATTCACAAGAGCACGCTACACACAATACTGTGTCATCAGTACCCATTTACTCACCAGTACCAATTTACTCACCTGGACTCCCTGCCCATCGTTGCACCTAGCCTTCACCCGAGCTCTCTCCGTCCTTACACACAGGGCGACCAGGAAAAACTAGCGGGCCTCACAACAGAGCACTGGGGGAAATCGTGGTACAGCGCCACCTGGCGTCCGGAGGATAAAACAGCAGACAATTCTCCAGGGGTTTGAGTTAACTGGGCAGGTTTACGTCAAACTCGGTCGAACGTCTTTTCAACGTAGTACAAATATATATGCAAGAAAAACTGTTCAGGGCTTTGTGCACAATTTCACTGTTTCTCACCTATGCGTTTTAAGCTCATTTTTCAGATTTGCACTACAGAACATTTTCCATAGGAAACCATGGTAAATGGACAGTAGTGCAAATCTGCAAAATGCAACAAGCACTAAAAATGCATAGGTGTGAATCCAGCCAAATGGGATAATAATGAAGCTACTTTTTTTTTTCTAGTGACATCAAGAATAATATTATTATGCTTGTTTTTTGTTTTTTGTTTTTTTGTGTGCAAGTTACCGCAACAGCATTATCGCCTAGTTTTTAAAGTGGTAGTAAAGTCTTTACTACCACTTTTACCTACAGGTAAGCCTATAACAAGGCTTACCTGTAGGTATAAAGAATATCTCCTAAACCTGTACGGTTTAGGAGATATTCCCCTCGCAATGCGCCGCTGATTGCAGCGGCGCATGCGCAGCGGGGAGCCTCGGCTAAATGGCCCGCAGCCAATAAATAAAAAATCATCGCGAGTATACAACCGCTTTAAGATCAAACATACAACTATGTCGGTGTCCCTTGTTAATTTTACCTTGTATTTTTTTTTTAAATGTAACTGCCTACTCCCAAACTGTCATTTGAAGTAAAACACATAGGGGCTGATTTACTAATGAAGCTGCGCTGCGCCGGTACATGCCTTAATAGGTGCGCTGGATGAAGCCTTAATTAGGCGCATGAACCGGCGTTGCACAGCAGCGCGATGTGATTGATAAGTAAAGCCGCCGCCGAACTCCCTGTATAAGTCTATGGGGGGAAATCTTAATTGTGAATTTTAAAGGCTAATCTGCAAGTTTTGTCCTAAAAAGTGTTTGGGGACCTCAGTCCTGCCCCAGGGGACATGTACCAATGCTTTTTTTATTTTTTAAAACGGCCGTTTTTTCGGGAGCAGTGATTTTAATAATGCTAAAAGTGCAATAATAAAAGTGTAATTTTCCTTTAAATTTCGTACTATGGGGGGCTCTAATGTCAGCATGTGAAAAAGCGCATGTTTCCCGTGGTTAGAACTGTCTCTGCACAAAATGTCATTTTTCAAAGTAAAAAAGCCATTTAAAACTGACTCGCGGCTATAATGAATTGTCGGCTCCCGGCAATTGCAGGAGAATTCATTCATTAAAAAAAGGAAAAAAAAAAAAAAAAAGCGTGGGGGTCCCCCCAAATTCAATAACCAGACCCTTTAGGTCTGGTATGGATATTAAGGGGAACCCCGCCGTCAATTTAAAAAAAAAATGACGTGGGGTTCCCCCCAAATATCCATAACCAGACCCTTCGGGTCTGGTGTGGAATTTAAGGGGAACTCCACCCCAAATTAAAAAAAAAATGGCGTGGAGTCCCCCCTAAAATCCACACCAGACCCCTTATCCGAGCACGTTGACCTGGCCGGCCGCAGAAAAGAGGGGGGGACAGAGCGCGGCCCCCCCCTCTCCTCAACCGCACCAGGCCACATGCCCTCAACATTGGGAGGGTGTTTTGGGGTGCCCCCCAAAACACCTTGTCCCCATGTTGATGAGGACAAGGGTCTCTTCCCCACAACCCTTGCCCGGTGGTTGTGGGGGTCTGCGGGCAGGAGGCTTATCGAAATCTGGAAGACCCCTTTAACAAAGGGGCCCCCAGATCCCGCCCCCCCCCCTGTGTGAAATGGTAATAGGGTACCTTGTACCTCTACCATTTCACGAGTCAAAAAAATGTAAAGGGTTAAAAACGACAAGAGCCGGTTTTTGACAAGTCCTTTATTATCTTCTTTCTTCTTTTCTTCGGGTTTCTTCTTCCTCCTCCTTCTTCTTCCTCTGCTTCTGTCTTGGGTCTTCTATTCCCGCATGTTGCCCGGCGTGTTCTTCCATCTTCTGTTCCTCCCGCTGTCCTTCTCGTCCGCATCTTCTTCTCCTTCTTGGTTTTCGCCGGAGGCGCCGCTTCCAATTGAAATCCCCGCTGTCTGCCGGACCACGCCCCCCCTCTGACGCCACGGGCAAGCTCTTAGGAGTGTGCTGCAAGTGCGTCAGAGGGGGGCGTGGTCACATGTCAGAGGGCGGCCAATTCAATTTGAAGCTTGTGCGCGGCTTTTTCTTTGCCAGAGTCGCCGCTTCCAATTGAATTGCCCACTTTCTGGAACATGTGACCACGCCCCCCTCTGACGCACAGGCACCACACGGGGACTTTCCTAAGAGCTTGCCCGTGGCGTCAGAGGGGGGGGCGTGGTCCGGCAGACAGCGGGGATTTCAATTGGAAGCGGCCGCTCCGGCAAAGAAGAAGAAGGAGAAGAAGATGCGGACGAGAAGGACAGCGGAAGAAGATGGAAGAACACGCCGGGCAAGATGCGGGAATAGAAGACCCAAGACAGAAGCAGAGGAAGAAGAAGAAGGAAGAAACCCGAAGGAAAGAAGAAAGAAGATAATAAAGGACTTGTCAAAAACCGGCTCTTGTCTTTTTTTACACTGACACTTTTTTTTACTCGTGAAATGGTAGAGGTACAAGGTACCCCATTACCATTTCACACAGGGGGGGGCCGGGATCTGGGGGGCCCCTTTGTTAAAGGGGTCTTCCAGATTTCGATAAGCCTCCTGCCCGCAGACCCCCACAACCACCGGGCAAGGGTTGTGGGGAAGAGACCCTTGTCCTCATCAACATGGGGACAAGGTGTTTTGGGGGGCACCCCAAAACACCCTCCCAATGTTGAGGGCATGTGGCCTGGTGCGGTTCAGGAGAGGGGGGGGCCGCGCTCTGTCCCCCCCTCTTTTCTGCGGCCGGCCAGGTCAACGTGCTCGGATAAGGGGTCTGGTGTGGATTTTAGGGGGGACTCCACGCCATTTTTTTTTTAATTTGGGGTGGAGTTCCCCTTAAATTCCACACCAGACCCGAAGGGTCTGGTTATGGATATTTGGGGGGAACCCCACGTCATTTTTTTTTTAAATTGACGGTGGGGGTTCCCCTTAATATCCATACCAGACCTAAAGGGTCTGGTTATTGAATTTGGGGGGACCCCCACGCTTTTTTTTTGGTGTTTTTAACCACTTAATCACCGCCCTATAGACGAAATACGGCTATAGGGCGGTTCCTGTACTCTAACAGGACGTCCATGGACGTCCTCCGTTAGAGTCAGGTGTGCGCGCCCAACCGGGCGCGCACACGCGATCACCGGTGCTCACCGGGTCCACGGGACCCGCAGCACCGATGATCGCGGTAAGGAGCCAATGGCGGCGGCTCCTTACCACGTGATCGCGCCGTCCAATGACGGCGCGACCACGTGTGTAAACAAATCTGACGTGCGTCAGATCCGCGCGCGCGAGCAGGCGCGCACACGCGGTCACGGCGCTCGGCGGGTCCACGGGACCCGCAGCGTCAGTGATCTTGGTAAGGAGCCAATGGTGGCGGCTCCTTACCATGTGATCGCGCCGTCCAATGACGGCGCAATCACATGTAAACAAACCGCGTCACTTGCTGACGCCGGTTCTTCCCTCCTCTCGCTGTACCGATCGGTACAGCGTGAGAGGAGAGCGCGGATGGCTGCAGCAGTGTGGGATGGATCTGTGACTATTGCAGTCACAGATCCATCCATCCCTGCTCAGCCATCCCTGCATTAACTCCTTCCTTCCCTGCGCAAAACTCTGCATACCCCCAACAATACTCTGCATACCCCCCAATACTCTGCATACCCCCCAATACTCTGCATACCCCCCAATACTCTGCATACCCCTCAATACTCTGCATACCCCCCAATACTCTGCATACCCCCCAATACTCCGCAGTACCCCCCAATACTCCGCAGTACCCCCCAATACTCTGCATACCCCTCAATACTCTGCAATACCCCTCAATACTCCGCAATACCCCGCAATACCCCGCAATACCCCGCAGTACCCCGCAATACCCCGCAGTACCCCGCAATACTCCGCAGTACCCCCCAATACTCCGCAGTACCCCCCAATACTCTGCATACCCCTCAATACTCTGCAATACCCCTCAATACTCCGCAATACCCCGCAGTACTCTGCAATACCCCGCAATACCCCGCAGTACCCCGCAGTACTCCGCAGTACCCCGCAATACTCCGCAGTACCCCCCAATACTCTGCATACCCCGCAATACTCTGCATACCCCGCAGTACCCCCCAATACTCCGCAGTACCCCCCAATACTCCGCAGTATCCCCCAATACTCTGCAGTACCCCCCAATACTCTGCAATACTCCCGCACAATACTCCCGCACAATACTCCCGCACAATACTCCCGCACAATACTCTGCAGTACCCCCGCGCAATACTCCCCACGCAATACTCCCCGCACAATACTCCCGCACAATACTCCCGCACAATACTCTGCAGTACCCCCGCGCAATACTCCCCACGCAATACTCCCCGCGCAATACTCCCCGCGCAATACTCCCCGCGCAATACTCCCCGCGCAATACTCTGCAATCGTTTTTTTTTCAGGCTTCCCAGCCTAGAGGGGAGATGTGGGGTCTTGTTGACCCCATATCTCACGGTAAAGAGGACCTGTCATGCTATATTCCTATTACAAGGGATGTTTACATTCCTTGTAATAGGAATAAAAGTAACCAAAACATTTATTTTTGGGGAAAAAGGTGTCAAACTAAAATAAATAAAGTAAAATGAACAATAAAAAAAAAAATTACAGCGCCCCTGTACCCGTGTGCTCGTATACAGACGCGACCGCACATGTAAGTCCCGCCCACATATGAAAACGGTGTTCAAACCACACATGTGAGGTATCGCTGCGAACGTTAGAGCGAGAGCAATAATTTTGGCCCTAGACCTCCTCTCCAACTAAAAAGATGTAACCAGGAAAAACATTTAAAGCGTCGCCTATGGGGATTTTTAA
Organism: Rana kukunoris; assembly: GCA_029574335.1. Classification (NCBI taxonomy): domain Eukaryota; kingdom Metazoa; phylum Chordata; class Amphibia; order Anura; family Ranidae; genus Rana; species Rana kukunoris. The sequence continues at coordinate 341,808,143 of CM056051.1, forward strand.
GTCGCGTAGTTTGGCGCCATTCCACAAGCGTGTGCAATATTGAAGGGTGACATGTTGGGTATCTATTTACTCGGCGTAACTTCATCTTTCATATTATGCAAAAACATTGGGCTAACTTTACTGTTTTTTTTTTTTTAAGCACAAAACTGTTTTGTTTCCAAAAAAAAACGCGTTCGAAAAAATTGCTGTGCAAATACAATGCGAGATAAAAAGTTGTAACGGCCGCCATTGTATTCTCTAGGGTCTTTGCTAAAAAAGCATATATAATGTTTTGGGGTTCTATGTAATTTTCTAGCAAATAAATGATGATTTTTCCATGTAGGAGAGAAATGTCAGAATTGGTCTGGGTGTTCCAGAACGCCTGATGGTGCTCCCTGCATGTTGGGCCTCTGTATGTGGCCACGCTGTGTAAAAGTTCCACACATGGGGTATCGCCATACTCGGGAGGAATAGCAGAATGTGTTTTGGGGTGTAATTTGTGGTATGCATATGCTGTGTGTGAGAAATAACCTAATAATATGAACATTTTGTGGAAAAAAAAATTAAAATAAAAAAAATCTTGATTTTGCAAAGAATTGTGGGGAAAAAATGACAACTTCAAAAAACTCACGATGCCTCTTTCTAAATACCTTGGAATGTCTTCTTTCCAAAAAGGGGTCATTTGGGGGGTATTTGTACTTTTCTGGCATGTTAGGGTCTTAAGAAATGAGAGAGGCTGTCGGTACATCAGATGTGATCAAATTGATCAATTTTCAGTAATTGGTACCATAGCTTGTAGACCCCATAACTTTCACCCAGACTAAATATTATCCAATTTTTTTTTTTTTGTTACCAAAGATATGTAGCAGTATACATTTTAGGCCAAATTTATGAAGAAAAATTACTTTTTTGCAAAATTTTATAATAGAAATGAAGAAAAATTACTTTTTTTACAAAATTTACGTTCTTTTTTCATTTATAGCGAAAAAAATAAAAACCGCAGAGGTGATCAAATACCACCAAAAGAAAGCTCTATTTGTGGGAAAAAAAGGACAAAAATTTCATTTGGTTAGAGTGTTGTATGACTGAGTTATTGCCATTCAAACTGTGAGAGCACCGAAAGCTGAAAATTGGTCTGGTTATTAAGGGGGTTTAAGTGCCCAGTGGTCAAGTGGTTAATGAATGAATTCTCCTGCAATTTCCAGGAGCTGACAATTCATTATAGCCGCAAGTCAGTTTTAAATGGCTTTTTTCCTTCAGAATGTCATTTTTCACATACTGACATTACACCCAGGGCTGCCATCAGGGGGGTACAGGCAGTACACCTGCAGGGCCGCCATTAGGGGGGTACAGGCATTACACCGCCCGGGGGTCCCCAGGGGCCCTCAGGGGCCCGGATGGGAACCACCCTAAAACAAAAAAAACATTTTTTTTTTTATTTTATTTTTTTTAAGGGCTCCGAAGGTCCCCAGGGGCCCGGAGGCCACTAAGGGCCCCAGATGGCAAGCCCTTTTTTTTATCAAAAAATATATATATTTAAAAAAATAAATATTTTTTTTTTATATATTTGTCTTTTTTTTTTTAGGAAAGGGCCCAGAGGTCCCCAGGGCCCTGGAAGGCAACCCCCTTGTTTTTTATTTTTTTTCGATAAATGTTATATTTTAAAAAAATATATATATATATTTTCTCTCTTTTTTCTTTTTATTTTATAAAGAGCACAGAGGTCCCCAGGGCCCCGGATCGCTACCCCCCTTTTTTATATATATTTTTCTTTATTTCTTATTTCTGTCTAAATTTTTGTAAAGGGCCCCCCCGCTCCTCAATTTGCGGCACCACCCCCCCCCCCCGCTTCTCAATTTCATGCGGCAGCACCCCCCCCCCCCCCCGGTTCTCTGCTCCAGGGGGCCCATGCCTGAAGCTGTGCCCCAAAATTCCTGATGGCGGCCCTGTACACCTGTAAGGGGCCCGGGGGTCCGGAGGTGCCCAGATGCCTGGAGGCCCCCCAGCGCCCCAGATGGTAACCTCCCTTTTTTTTTTTTTGGTATATATATTTTTTAGTTGGTTTTTGTAGGATTTTTTATTAAAGGGCCAATTTTGGGAATTTAATATTTTTTAGCAGTCCGGAGGTCCCCAGGGGCCCAGAGGCCCCCAGGGCCCCGGGTGGCAACCCCCCATATTTTTTGTTATTAAAGGGCCAATGTTTTGTTTTAGGGGTCTGGAGGTCCCTAGTGGCCCGGAGATCCCCAGGGCTCCAGATGACAACCCCCCACCTTTAAAAAAAAAAAATATATATATATTTTTATATATTTTTTGGTTATTTTTTTAACATATATATATATATATAATATAATTATGAAAGCTCCCAGATGACAACCTTTTTGCTTATAAAAATGTTATAAACATTTTCCCCAGGTTTGTTATTTTTTACTTTAATTTCTTTTTTAAAGTGTATTTTGTGCGTGAAGTCGAGAGAGAGGAGCTGGACTTGCAATCGCCATCCTTCTCCATGCCCCCGGTGGCAATGGTGGGTGTGAGGGGGGCCTCCCACTCACCCCACCTGCTACACTTGGGAGCCCGATGGGACAGAGGGACTCCCCCTATGAGGGAGTGTAGCCCACCCAGCCAGCCCTGTAGGTCCTTCGCCTCCCTTTATTTTAGGAGACCTCATGGCCAAAGTGCGTGCAAGTGTGGTGTTTTTTTTTTGGGGGGGGGGTGGGCGTACTTAGCACAGGCGTACCTTGCATAGCACACCCACCGGGAGCCGGGCTGACACCACCAAACTCAATTCACATGTAGCCGAGACCGGGATCCGAACCCTTGGCTGCAGAGGTGAACGGCTTGTCAGCGCAGTGCCATTCACGTTGAGCCACCGCAGCTCCCACCCCATGTTATTTTTTTTTAGATTTTTGGTAGTTATTTTTTTTATAAAGGGCCCAGAGCTCCCAAGGCAACCCCCTTTTTTATTATTTTATATATATATATATATATATATATAGATATTGTAATTTATTTTTCATTAAAGGGCCCAGAGGTTTATTTTTATTAAAGGGCCCAGAGGTCCCCAGGGCCCCCGGATGGCTACCACCCTTTTTAATATATATTTTTCTATATGTATTTTTTAGTAAAGGAACCCCCCGCTTATCAAATTGCGGCAGCCCCCCCCCCCCTTCTCAATATCAGGCGGCACCCCCCCCCCTATTCTCTGCTCCAGGGGGCCCATGCCTGAAGCTGTGTAAGGGGCCCCATAATTCCTGATGGCGGCCCTAATTGCCCCCCCCCCCATGGTACGAAATTTCAAGGAATTTTTCACTTTTATTGTTGCACTTTAACCACTTCCATACCGCGCCTATTCTGGCACTTCTCTCCTTCATGTAACAATTATATTTTCTTCCTTGAAAATTACTCAGGACCCCCAAACATTATATATATTTTATGAACAAACACCCTAGGGAATAAAGTGGCGGCCATTTTTTCGGACACATTTCCAACAGTATTTGCGCCAAAAATTTTCTAACGTTTTTTTTTTTTTTTGGCTTTCAAAAAAAAAAACCTGTTTCATGAATGACAAAATAAGAAAGCAGTAAAGCTAGCCCAATTTTTAGGGATAAGGTAAAAGATGATGTTACACCGAGTAAATAGATACCTAACTAGTCACGCTTTCATATTGCGCACACTCATGGAATGGCGCTAAACTTCGTTAAAAAAAAATCTCCATAGGCAACGCTTGACTTTTTTTCTCAGGTTACCACTTTTGAGTTACAGAGGAGGTCTAGTGCTAAAATTATTGCTCTCACTCTAACGCACGCTATGATACCTCATATGTGGGGTTTGAAGGATGTTTACATATGTGGGTGGGACTTGCATGCGTGTTCGCTTCTAAAGTGCGAGCTACTAGGGACAGGAGCATTTAAATTCCTTTTTTATTTTATTTTTTAACTTAATATTTTAATTTTTGCACTTGTTTGTCCCTTTTTTTGTATTATTTTTCACTTTTCTTCATATTACAAGGAATGTAAACATCCCTTGTAATAGGACTAGTGTGTGACAGGTCCTCTTTATAGAGAAAGGTGGGGTCAATTAGACCCCACATCTGTCCTCCAGGCTGGAAAGCATGGAATTGGTAAAAAAAAAAACATCTCATGCTTTCAGCTGCGATCATGTTCGTTCAGCACAGTAGTGTAGTGTGTAGCATGTTCACCTAGCAGCAAAACGGTTGCTGGTTCGAATCCCGCCCGTGACACTATCTGCCTGGAGTTTGCATGTTCTCCCTGTGTGGGTTTCCTCCCACAATCTAAAAACATGCTGTAAATTGGATCCTGTCTAAATAAGCCCTAATATGCAGTAGGATATTTAGGTTTTGTGCTTCCCTAGGCCTGACCAAATTTTGGCACCCCCTAATAGAAAAATGACCCACCCTTCCTGTCAAGGCCACACCCTGTTTTTTTATGACCCACCCAGGAATTTTCAGGGGACACACACAAGTTCTGTGGGGGGGGACCTGGGGGGGCCCTTAATTTGCCTAGTTTTTTGATCACTTCCTGTTTGGCTATGGGGCAGGAAGTGAAGGCCAATCTCCTCAAACGGACAGGGATAATACAAAATAAACTGACAGAGCTTCTAACCCCCCCCCCCCCCCAACTCTATCCAAAATGAAAGAAATCCAAAAAATAAAAGTGATGATTATAGTTCCAGTTTAACCCCAAATTTCAGATCATTTTATTGAGAGGCGTAAGAAAATATAACCATGCCAATAGGCCAGGATCCAGCGTTGCTAATATGTATGAATGTGTGTTAGGGACCCCCACAAACACCACCCAATGTTAAATCAACTATTTTCTTGTTTGTTTTGGGGATGCCTGCACCCCTGATAGGGTAAAGACACCTCACAAATGTTGTCACTTTCTACTTAATTCATTCACTTCCTGCCACACAGCCAAACAGGAAGTGAGGGAAACACCTGAGTAATGTTTTGTTGGGGACACAGATCAATATAAATAGTTTCCCATTTTGGAAATTGCATTTTGCTGTGTACACCCCAAATTAGTAGGAATCTTGGACTTTGGGGTCCATTTACTAAAGGCAAATCCACTTTGCACTACAAGTGGACAAGCAAGGAAGAAAACTCAAAACTTGGCGGGATTGGAAGTAAAAACCATCAGTGCTTCCCTTCTGATTTTCATTGCCTACGCTTCTACTGCAGAGCGGCTTTGCCTTTACTAAACCCCAAAATAACTAATCATTTGGAAGATTGAAGGATTCCCCCAGGGGAGGGGCTTTATAGGCAGCAATAGTAAGCGTATATATAGTAGTACCAAAAACAAGAAATTATTTTATAAATATTTAATTATATAGAAAAAAGATCATACAATATGACATAATATAACACTTAACAAGTCATAGAGTTGCAAAAAAATTGAAACTGATCCACATAAGTAAACTAATCATTTGGGGTGTACACTGCAGTGCAATTTGCTTAATGGTGACACTAGTTAGATTGACCTGTGCCCCGAAGAAAAGACCATTGGTAGGGTTTTAACCTCACTTCCTGTTCAGCTGTGTGACAGGAAGTGAAGCCAATTTTAGGAAAAGGGACACAAAGCCCAACCTAAAAACACTAGCAGGGGTTCTAACACTCAATTGGCTTCCCTCAAACAACCCACAATTAGAATAGGATTGTCTTGTGCTAGTTTCAAGCACAGCGCTGTAAATCAGCACTTCAAGCCTGTCCACCAATACACCTCCACCCCCCCCCCTCCAAACAGGCCATGTTTGCAGCTTTTCCTACATCTTGCACATGTGCTTTAAAATGTCAGTCTGGACATCAGTTCTAGGAAACAATACTTACCGCTTTGTCCTTCCTTTTCTGGTGACTAAACATTTCATGCATACACACCAGGAAAGAGCTTAGAGACAAATCACACTTGATGGTTTAGGCCCAAACTATTTCAGCTGCAGCGGTTCAAATCCATAGCATGAAAAAAATATCACAAGACAAACTTCAAAATTTGAAAGTAATTTTATTGGTCCACAAAACAAGGAAAGCAAAACAAAAAATTACAAATAAACACACCAAAAATATATAAAAACACCTAAAAACAAAAAAGACCAACGTTTATTTCACAGTCATTGGAAAATAAATCATGCTTTTGAAATAACAGGATAGACCCACAGGATTAAAACATTAGTCATTAACATCTTGAGAAACATTTAGCAAAATTATGTAGCAGAGAAAACATCAAAAAATACAAAACTTGCTCCAAAACATCTCTGTTTCACTCCGCCATTACTTCCAGCCAGCAAATCTGCCCCCTCTGAGGGGCAGCTGACACGTGCAGTATCCACGCTTTTTATAACATGTGTGCTAATGAACCAATTGGAAACACATGAATAAATGTCAGCCTCTAGTTTGTGTGCACTTGTAACTGCTTACACCTGTTAAGGATGTCCTTAAATTACTAAGCCAAAAAAACAGCTTTCTGAGCATGCTCAGAAAGATGCATGTCATTTTCAGGGTCAGACAACCAGCTTTTTTTCCAAAGTGTTCGAGCATGCCCAGTTCACTCGAAAGGCAGTACCAGAATCAAATCTGCAATGGCGGATGAAAGCATTAGAGGTGTTGAATTATTTTTTGGTCCCCCTGAAGTGATGCTTTACAAGCTGAACGGGAGGTCTTATAGAATTTTTACGTAACAAACCTAAATAATAATAATTTATACGCCCCTGTCCCTAGTAGCTCGCAGTCAGAAGCGAACAAGCAGCATTTTTATTGTTTCCGGTTACCAGTTTAGATTTACAGATGAGGTCTAGTGCTAAAAATATTCCTCTTGCTGTTACGCACGCTATGATACCTCACATGTGTGGTTTGAAGAATGTTTCCATATGTGGGCGGGCCTTAAATGTGTAAGCCCCGCCCACATATTGAACCCCCGTTCAAACCCCACATGTGAGGTATCATAGCGTACGTTAGAGCGAGAGCAATACTTTTAACACTAGACCTCCTCTGTAAATCTAAACTGGTAACCTGAAACACATAAAAAAGTGTTGCCTATGGGTATTTTCAAGTACTGAAGTTTGGCCCCATTCCATGAGTGTGTGCAATATTAAAGTGTAACATGTTGGGTATCTATTTACTCGGTGTAACATCATCTTTCACATTATGGCCATAAATTGGGCTAACTTTAGTGTATTCTTAATTTGTAACCACTTGAGCCCCAGAGCATATTACTGGTCCCTGACGGGGCCAGTTTTTGCATTTCAACACTGCGTCATTTTGACTGACAATTGCGTGGTTGTGCGACGTGGCCCCCAAACAAATTTGGCGTCCTCATCCCCCCCCCCCCAAAAAATGTTTTTTTGTTTTTTTTTGGTGGTATTTGATCACCTCTGCATTTTTTCTTATTTTTGAGTGACCCAAAAATATAGCGACAATTTGGTAAATAAAAAAACATATTTTTTACTGTTTGCTATAATAAATCTCCCCCAAAATATTTTCAAAAAAAGTTTGCCCTCAGTTTAGGCCGATAAGTATTCTTCGACATATTTTTGTTTGCAAAAAATCACAATAAGCGTTTGATTGGTTTGGGCAAAAGTTCTAAGTAGGGGTTGGTCTTATGGGTTTTTTTGGAATAATTTTTTGTTTTACTAGTAATGGTGGCTATCATTGTTTTTTCTGGCTACTGCGACATTGTGGCGGACACATTTTTGTGAGATTTGGCATTTTTCTAGCGAGCAATGGTATAGAAATGCATTGCTTACTATAAAAATGACACTGGCAGGGAAGGGGTTAACACTAGGGGCGCGGAAGGGGTTGAATATGTTACCTGGGTGTGTTCTAACTGTAAAGGGGGTGGGACTGTGTAGGGGAAATGACAGATCGCTGTTCATACATTGTAGGGACAGACGAGCAGGCATTCCCCCCCCCCCTGACAGGACCGGGATAAAGGGGAACTCCACCCCAAATTATAAAAAAAAACGGCGTGGGGGTCCCCCTTCAGGTGCACAACAGACTCTTAGATTTGATCTGGAACATAAGGGGTTAAACCCACGCCAAAAACGGCGTGGGGTTCCCCCTCAGATCCAGACCAAACCCTTCTCCCAGGCACGCAGTCTGGCCGGACAGGAATGGGGGTGGGGACGAGCGAGCGCCCCCCCCCTCCTGAGCCGTACCAGACCACATGCCCTCGACATGGGGGAGTGTGTGCTGTGGGGGAGGGGGGCACTGCCCCCCACCCCAAAGCACTCTTGTCCCCATGTCGATAGGGACAAGAGCCTCTTCCCGACAACCCTGGCCGTTGGTTGTCGGGGTATGCGGGCGGGAGGCTTATCAGAATCTGAGAGCCCCCTATATTAAGGGGGCCCCCAGATTCTGGCCCCCCACCCTATGTGAATGAGTATGGGGTACATCGTACCCCTACCCATTCACCGGGTGGAAAAGTGTAAACACAAAAAAATCATTTATTAGTCAGCTCCGGGGGTCTTCTGCCGGGACCCCCCACCACCAGCCCATTGGGCCCCGGGCTTCGCCGTTTTCTGCCGGGGGGGGGACACCCACCGATGCTCTCCGCCATGTCCAGCCAGGCCCCCACCCCAAAATAAGCTCTTTCAGATCCGGGGGGGGGCCGGCCGAAAAAAGCAGAGAACAACGGGGGCGGAGCCCCTCGGTCTTCCAGACGTTTTCTGCCGGGGGGGCTCCAGCCCCGCACCGGTCTTCGCCGCCGCCTTCCGCCGGGGGGGACACCCACCGATGCTCTCGGCCATGTCCAGCCAGGCCCCCACCCCAAAATAAGCTCTTTCAGATCCGGGGGGGGGCCGGCAGAAAAAAGCAGAGAACAACGGGGGCGAAACCCCTCCTCGGTCTCAGTGCAGCTCCACCCACTGGCAGTAGTTCCGGCTCCTCCCACAGAGCTCATTCTGCTTCCTGCTGGAGAGGAGAGAAGACCTGTCTTCCAGAGCTCCTGTGTTCCAGGATCCAGCCTACCAGGACCAGCCTCCAGCCCCCAGCCCCCTGCCCCGGAAGAGGGGTGGGATGGCCTCCCTCAGCCCCGGAGGTGGACCGGCTTCCGGCCTCCGGAGGAGTCAACAGCACCTGCCCTCCAGCCAGACCACCGCCACCACCATCAGCAGGGAGGACCGTCTCTTCCTGGAGACCCAGGAGGGTCTCTCAGACTGGACAGCCCCTCAGCCAGGTGAGAATGAGGCAAGAACCAGGAGGAGGCGGGATAAAATCAAATCCCTGCTGGTGAGGATATCTCAGGCCTGCGTGGAAAAGATGACTACTCTCGCAGGCCTGAGGGAAAAGAGGGACAGGTGCTCCAGCAATAAGAGAGCCGAATACAAGGGGGCCATCACCACCCTAGGAATAGAGGTTAAAGAAATATGGGAATACCTGGGGGGCTTTTGCCAACGTGGGGCTGGAGAGGTGAACTTCCTAGAGGAGCTCCGGAAGACCCTCCAGCAGGCCAACCGGGAAGGGAGCCAGGCAGCGAGGAGGAGCGGGCGGTCAAAGAAGGGGTCCCAACCCCCCAAGCAGCCAGGAGAGTCAGGGGAGCCTGGGTGCAGTGGGGGGGGGGGGCGAGTGCCGGTGGTGCAGGGCCCAGTATGGCCATAAAACCTGGGGAGGGTTCCCGGGAGCCGATCCCTCGGTCCGTGGAAGGGACTGGGGGGTTGGCGAAGTCCGGGGAGTCCAGTGATCCAGGAGGTCGCTGGGCCCAGGTGCCGCCGCCGGTACCCCCCCGCCATCTTCAGGTCAGCATACCCAGGCTCCCTCAGGATGGTCGCACTGCCACAGCTGAAGCCCGCCATGTGTCGGCTTCCATGACCCCTCAGCTTGCAGTGGAGCGGGAGGATCTGGCCATGGAAAGGCCAGGGACTGCTCCTGCGGCTGCTATGTCATCGGGAGAGAGGCAGACACATGGTGGAGGCATTGTGCTGCGGTCATCTGGAGGTAAACAGCTTGTGTGCAGTGTGGCCAAGATGGCGCCGGCTGTTGGGGGTGGAGTAGACCGGGACCCGGAAGTGACCGCCCAAGAACCGGAAGTGCCCCAGCCGGAACCGGAAGTGCCCCAGCCGGAACCGGAAGTGCCCCAGCCGGAACCGGAAGTGCCCCGACCGGAACCGGAAGTGCCCCGACCGGAACCGGAAGTGCCCCGACCGGAACCGGAAGTGCCCCCCCCGCGTTTTTGCGGTGGTCGGTGGGGGCTCAGGGGACCTGGGGGATGAGAGGCCGGGGGTGCAGGGGTGCCCAGCCCCGGACGCTGCAGCAGGCACCTCCAGGCACCCCCGGCAGGAGATGGACAGAGACGGTGAGGACGGTAAATTGGACGGTAAGCTGCCACCCCCCCAGGTCCCCATGGACACTGCCACAAGCCCCGAGGGGCTCCCTGCAGCACAGGCGGGGTGGGGGGAAAGTCAGGTGGGACCCCTCCCAGTGGACTGTATAGCATATGATTATATCCGGCAGTTGGAGGGGTCCCAGGGGGGCTCCCCCCCAGTACAGGTGGAGTCCCAAGGGGCTGGTGTGGTCGCGGAGGGGTCTGGGTGGGGGAGTTGGGTGGGGGAGGTGCCCCCCTCTGCTTTGGCCCGGGGGGAGGAGCCTGTTGTCAGGCCAAGGGTGGTGGGTCAGGGTAGTTCAGGGGGGATGGGTGCAGCACCACCGGCAGAGATGCGGGCCCCCCGGTCCCCCCCCACTTCTGGGGGCGCTGAGGGGGGTGCCCCACTTCCGGAGAATATTTTTCGGGGGTCTCCAGAGACCAACCTGTTGACGGCCTTGAAGGGGGGTCGCTCCTTCGCCCAGGTGGCGGGCTCTCGTGCCCCTCTGGACCACCTGTACAGCCGTTTTGGAGCCCAGAATTTCCGTGCCCCCCCTGCTGACCAGGAGAGGGCGCAGGGGTCGGCGTGGACGAGGGGTACGGGTGGTCCAGAGAGGAGGCGAAGGAATGTGGTTCAGCTTAGGTACGAGGGTCCGGACCCCTGCCCCGCCCGTGGTGAGGTGGTGGGCCTGGTACTCTCCTTGGGTTTTGGGGTGGGTGACCTTTTTGCTGTCATTCACCCCACCAACACACGGGAGTTCGATATAAGTTTTGTCACTCCCGTGTGTATGGAACGCTTCATCACCAGCTTTGGGTTGGTGAGGGGCGTTGACCCTTGGAAGAAGTACAGGCTCGTTCCCATCTCCAGGCAGGAGGAGGTTAAGAATGTCACCATCCTGGTGCGGAACGAGTCGCTCCCTCCGGAGGACATTGCCACCTGGCTCGGGAGGTACGGGCAGTTGCAGACCCCCCTGAGGAAGAACCTTGATGAGCGCGGGGTCTGGACCGGGGCTTGGTTGACCAGGAATCTGGCTCAAGAGGGAGGGCAACAGTGTTGCCCACCTCCCTGGCAGCGCCTTTCTAGGCAGAGACCGGATCCTGGCGTTCTACCCGGGACAGCCCCGTCGTTGCTTCAAGTGTGGCAGCCCGACCCACATGATCTCGGACTGCACGGTGGTCAGATGTGGCCGGTGCCACGAGTTTGGCCACCAGTCCGAGTCATGTGGGAAGATATGCTGCAACTTATGTGGTGAGATGGGGCACCCATTTAGCAGGTGTCCCAAAGCATATCGGGGTTCTTCCTCAGGGGGGGGACCTCCCGGGCAGGGAGCGGCCGAAGCCCCCCCGGCGAGTGATGGCCGGGGGGGTGGGGATCCTGGAGCCCCTAGTACTGCTCCGGAGGGACCAACAGGCCCATTGCCTCAAAGAAGGCGGAGCAGGCGTGGGCGTGGGGCTCCCCCCCCGGGGGACACGGGCTCGGTTGGCCAGGAGGCTCCCGATCCTCCGGAGGGCGGAGCCGGTGGGGAGGAGTCGGGGAGGCCTGGGGGTCCCGGGCCTGAGGGTCCGGGGCCAGGGCCTTCCCCTCCTAATGTTGCAGGGCCGATCCCCATCCCCCTTCCCTCTCCCCCTCCTCACCATTGCCCCTCCCCTCCACCTGGCCCTCCATCTGTTTCCCCATGCCCTCCTCCCTCATCTTCACCTCCTCGTACCCCCCCCCTCGTCCCCCCCCTCCCAAGTCCCGTCCCCCCCCTCCCCCTTCTTCTTCCCGTCCAGTTAAGTCTGGTCCCCCCCCTGTCCTCTCCCCTGTCTCTGGCCCCCCTCCTGCCTCTTCCATTCTCCCCCCTTCTGGACCCAGAGTCTCCTCTGGCCCTGTGGCCATGGAGATGGAAGCTGCTCGAGCCTCATCCAAGAGGGAAATCTCGAGCAGCGGGTCCGAGGAGGGGGGTGGTGTAGTCATCTCGGAGAGGTGGCAGGAGTGGGAGCAGGTGAGACGCAAAAAGAAGAAGGGGAAGGCTGCCAGATCTGGGGGCGGGAAGTCCCCAGTGAAGGGTGGGGTTCCCCCAGGGGCACGAAGTGGGGTGTCCCTGGGGAACCCGTTTGGTATCTTCTCCTCCTCCTCGGGCTCAGAGGAGGAGGAGGTGTAGATATGTAAATATGTTTTTGTGTTTGTAGTATGAAGGAGAACGTGACCACTTTCAATCATTCTGATGGCGGTACCCTCTCCAATACGGCTTGCGACCATTAATGTCGCAAGTATTCGTTCTGCAGGAGCTCGTTTTATGGCCTTCGATTTTCTCAGCCGTGTTGAAGCTGACATTTTGTTTTTGCAGGAGACCTGGCTGGCATCTGTGGCAGAGATGCATCTAGCAAAGAGGGAGTGGAGATGTGGGCCCTCCCTCTGGTCTCTTGCGGCCGAGCCCTGCAGTGGGGTTGCGGTCCTTTTTAAGACTGGTCCGGTGGCTTGCCGGCGAGTGATTGAAGTGGAGATCGGTAGATGTCTGGTGGTGGACGCTGTCGTGAGGGGGCAATTCCTCCGGCTCATACATTTTTATGGGCCTCAAACTAGGAGGGAGAGGAGGAGCCTCCTTACGGCGGTTAAGCCTTATCTTTTTACGTCCCAGCAGGTGATTTTTGGTGGCGATTTCAATATGATCACTAGGCCCAAAGACCGGGCAGGTGCCGCCAACCCTCTGGGATATGATAGTATTTTTTTGAATAACGTAGTGAGGGAGGCCAGGTTGGTGGATGTGCACGTTCGTCACCTCCCCAACCTCACTGGTTTCACATTTTCCCGAGGTAGTAGTAAGAGTAGATTAGAGTTTTTTTTAAAGGAGGACTCTGTCTGCTCGGCTCCTGAGCTGCAGTCGGTAGAGTTCTCCGATCACTGTATGGTATCTGTGGCCCTGAATGTCGCTGACACTCCTCAGAAAGGGAGGGGTTTGTGGCGCCTGAATGGGTCGCTACTGGAGGATCCTGAGGTTAGGGAAGCCTATGAGGTTTTCTTCCTGGGCCAGACCTCGCTCCTTGAGGGCAACTGCTCCCGCCTTGAGTGGTGGGAAGTAGTTAAAAAGAGGTCTGGCGACTTTTTCCGGGAAATCTCTGGGTACAGGGCAGCTTCCAAGTACCAGGCTTACCAGAGACTACGCAGGCAGCTTGACCGCCTGGTGTCCTCTGGGGGCTCTCAGGAACAGATATCCGGTCTGAAGGCGCAGATGAAGGAGTGTCAGTACGACCGTCTCGCCTCCCTGGTTTTTGAGAGGGATTATGGGAAGTTTATCTCTCCTGATCCCTACAGGAGCTGTGGTGAGGTGGCGAGGTCGAAGGTCGTACATGGCCTGAAGGATGCCTCAGGATCTCTGGTCCGGTCCAGATCGGGGATCCTGGGTGTCGTCAGAGACCACTTTTCGGACCTCCTGAAGAAGCGGCCTCTAGACATGGAGAAAGTCAGGGAATTCCTTGATGAGACCCCGCTGGAAGTGGCGTCTGACCTTCCTGACTCTCTGACAGAAGAGATCTCGGTAGCTGAAGTTGAGCAGGCTATTAGCTCTTTAGCTTCTAAAAATTCACCTGGGCCCGATGGGCTCACGGCCGAGTTCTACAAAACCTTTAAGAGCCTCTTGGCTCCTCATCTAAGGGACATGTTTAGTGAATGTTTGGCCTATGGCCTGCTGCCTCCCTCAATGAGAAGGTCAGCTCTGATCCTACTGTCAAAGGGGAAAGATCCGTCTGTGGTGGAGAATTGGCGTCCGATCGCCCTTCTTACCACAGATAGGAAGATACTGGCAAAGATCTTGTTTACACGTCTGTCTGCTTTGGCGGGCAGGATGCTGTCTCCCTCTCAGCACTGCACAATTCCTGGCCGGGGCACTTTTAGTGCCGTCCTGAGCGTCCGGGAGGCTGTGGAAAGGTGCAGGGCTGATGGCAGCCAGCGGTATCTGCTTGCATTGGATCAGGCTAAGGCGTTTGATCGGGTGAACCACGAGTACCTTTGGCTGCTTCTGAGGAGATACGGTCTGCCTGATCAATTCGTTGATTGGCTGCAGGTATTGTATAGGGGAGCTGAGAGCTTCCCTCTTGTCAACGGTTGGGTGGGCCGGGCCTTTGCCGTGGACTCTGGCGTCCGGCAGGGGTGCCCGCTGAGCCCCCTCCTGTACATCTTTGCGGTCGACCCCTTCGTAAGGAGGCTAGACTGCGGGCGTCTGGGGGGGGTTCCGGTGGGACCTGTCGGGGGTCCGGTTTCGGCGGTGAGGGTTGTGGCCTATGCGGACGACGTCTCGGTGGTGGTATCTGGTCGTGAGGAGGCCCATTATGTGGAGTCCCAGATCGGGTGCTACTCTGAGGCGTCAGGCTCGCTGGTCAATTGGGACAAGAGTGAAGTTTTCTGGTTGGGGAAGGAGGGGGAGCAGTTCCCCCTTCCGGACGTGTTCCCCACGCCCGTACCAGAGATTCGAGTTCTTGGCATTCATTTCGGCCCGGGTGATTATCCCAAGCTAAACTGGGAGCGCAGGCTGGTGAGTGCCACTTGGAAGGTGAAGGCCTGGAAAGGTTGGAAACTTTCCCTGAGGGAAAGGGTAAGCTTGGTCAAGACGTACTTATTGCCTGAGTTTCTCTTTGTAAGCTATGTGTGTCTTTTGCCAGCATCTCTCTATGCTCGGGTCTATGGTCTGTTCTTCCTGCTGTTGTGGGGAAGCAGACTGAACCTGATCAAGAGGGAGGTCACATACCGCCAGCGACGGCAAGGTGGGTTGGACATGGTCAACCCGGTGGTGTTCTTTGTCACCATCTTTGTTAAATACAATTTGCAGTCCATATTTGTGGACGAGCCTTCCTGGTGGGAGTGTTCATGCAAGGACTGGCTCTTGCTGTTCTTGAGGCAGTGGGGGGAGGGGGGGAGGCCCGGCGATCTGAGGAGATCGCATGGGTATCTCCCTTCCTATGTCCCCCTGGCATTAAAGGTACTGAGGCAGTGGCGGATAACTGCCCTGGAGGTGGGCTCTTTGGGTCGGCGGGAGCTGTACCTGAGGGTCATGGCCTCGGACATTTTGAAGCCCCTGTCTTTGAGGGACTGCCCTGAGAGGGTCCTCACGGAGGGGCTAGCCCTCTTGAATTCTTCTAGAATTCCAAGTAAGTTTTGGGATCTCGCATGGAGGTCGTTCCATGGACGACTCTATGTCCGTGCGAATCTCAAATACAGGAACCTGGGGGACAGGGACTGCCCCCGTCAGGAATGTGGTGGGACATTGGAGACCATGGACCATTTTCTGGTCCAATGTCCCTTCAACATGGAGGTTCTTACGAAGGTAGGGGGTGCCATTGGCTACCCCCGCCTTCCGGCCCTGACCTATGCTGAGCGAGTGTATGGTGATTTTGGGGTCCGCAGGGGATTTGAGTTATCGTCACTTTATTTAGTCAGCCTAGTTGTGCTTTATTACACTTGGCACGCTCGGTGTTTGGTGTCCACTAGGGACAAAATCCTGCCTGTGCATGAGGTGGTGGGCGGTATCTTTCGGGAGTTGGTGAAGGTGCGGGATCTGGAAAGGAGCAGGGTCGGGCCTGAGAGGTGTGCCCATTTATGGAGGGGGTTCCTCTTCCAGCCCCCTTAGGTCACGGCTCTGCCCCTCTCCATGGGTAGGGGCATCTATCCTTTTTCACCCCCTTAGATTTTGTTTATGGTATTTTTTTTGAAATAAGGCTACAGACATGTCTGACTATCATGTTCTTGCTCATACGTGGGTTGTAGGTATTTGTTGTTGTGATGGTGGGGTGTGTTGTGGGTTGGCGATGATCTGGACAGTAGTGGTTTCTATGGACTTTAATATCTCCCTACTGTACCAGTGAGCCGTTTTAAGTGTTTTTTTTTTTTTGGCAATGATCTGGGCAAGCTTTTCTGATGGACTATAAAGACTTTCTCTTGTACCAGTGAGCCTGTTGTAAATACCTGTTCTGGTGCTATTTTTTTTTTTTCTTTATAGTTATTTCTTGGTGGGTGGAGGTCGGTGATTTGATGGTTTGTGTTTTGTTGTTTGTTTTTGTGTTATTTGGTTTATTTAGTTATTTTGTTTATTTTATATATTTGTTAACCTTTTGGTCGTAGTTTTATAAATAAAAAATTACCCCTCCTCGGTCTTCGCCTTCCGCCGGGGGGGTACACCTACCCCCCCCCGGTCTTCGCCGCCGCCTTCCGCCGGGGGGGGTACACCTACCCCCCCCCGGTCTTCGCCGCCGCCTTCCGCCGGGGAGAGAGACACCCACCGATGCTCTCCGCCATGTTCGGCCAGGCCCCCTACCCCAAATCAAGCTCTTTTACATCCGGGGGGGGGCGGCGGAAATGGCGGAGAACAAAGGGGGCGTCGCCACTCCTCGGTCTTCTAGCCGTTTTCTGCCGGGGGGGGGAAACACCCACCCATGCTCTCCGCCATGCTCGACTGGGCCCCCACCCCAAAAGTAAGCTCTTTCACATCCGGGGGGGGCCAGCCGAAAAACGGCGGAGAACAACGGGGGTGTCGCCCCACCTCGGGCTCCTCCGCTTCTGCCTGGCTCCTCCCGAGGCCAGGGCTTCTTTCGCCGTCTTCCGCCGGAGGGCGCCACTCTCCGGGCTTCTCGTGGCTGTCACTGTCACATGGGTTAAGGTCACATGTTGGCATAACCACGCCCACGCCCTATGCCAATATAAGTCCTTGCCCGCCGCTCACAAGGCATTTCAGCGCCGGACCTCGCCGTGTCAACATCGAATGGAAGAAGTAGCCCGCGAGTGTCACCCCGCTGCGGAAGACAGCGACGAGAAGACCTGGCTTCAGGAGGAGCCAGGCAGAAGCCGGCGACGAAATCCGGAGTGGGATGTACGACCCTCGCTCCGGTAGAAGACGTCGGAAGCCCGCTGCCCTCATCAAACAAGCACGGAGCTTCGTGGTGAAGGGGGCAGCGGCAGAAGAGAGCGACGAGAAGCCCGCCACGTCCAAGTCCTGGATGGGATGTGCGACCCCCGTCCAGGCCGAAAAATTCGAAGGGGGCGGCAAAGAAGAAGGCCTGGCCCCCGCGGCGGAAGACAACGACGAGAAGCCCGGAGAGTGGCGCCCTCCGGCGGAAGACGGCAAAAGAAGCCCTGGCCCCGGGAGGAGCCAGGCAGAAGCCGGCGACGAAATCCGGGGTGGGATGTACGACCCTCGCCCCGGTAGAAGACGTCGGAAGCCCGCTGCCCTCATCAAACAAGCACGGAGCTTCGTGGTGAAGGGGGCAGCGGCAGAAAACAGCGACGAGAAGCCCGCCACGTCCAAGTCCTGGATGGGATGTGCGACCCCCGTCCAGGCAGAAAAAATCGAAGGGGGCGGCGTCAGAAGACCCTCAAAGTTAAAACCACGTTCACCAGGTGAATGGGTAGGGGTACGATGTACCCCATACTCATTCACATAGGGTGGGGGCCCGAAATCTGGGGGCCACCTTATTAAAGGGGGCTCCCAGATTCTGATTGGCTCCTGCCCGCATACCCCGACAACCAATGGCTAGGGTTGTCGGGAAGAGGCTCTTGTCCCGATCGACATGGGGACAAGAGTGCTTTGGGGTGGGGGGGCAGCGCCCCCCTACCCCAAAGCACACACTCCCCCATGTCGAGGGCATGTGGTCTGGTACGGCTCAGGAGGGGGGGGGCCGCTCGCTCGTCCCCACCCCCATTCCTGTCTGGCCAGACTGCATGCCTGGGATGAGGGCTTGGTACGGATCTGGGGGGGAACCCCACGCCGATTTTGGCGTGGGTTAACCCCTCACGTTCTGGACCAAGCCGAAGAGCCTATTGTGCCCCTGGGGGGGAAGCCGCGCCGGTTTCAAATTTGAAATTTGGCGCGGAGTTCCCCTTTAGTGTCGGCGCAGCCCGAGAACAGCTCGGAGCTTGCCCTGCGCCGCTCCAGGCAGTTCAAACACTGCTACGCCGCTTGGTATTTACCAAGATTTTCCCGGCGTACTGAAGAGGCGCACGCAAAGCCCCGATTTATCCCTCTGCGCATGCCCAGTATGCAAATGAACCTTCCGAGGTTCTAGCGTACTTTGCAAGCGCACGGGGATCGGGTACCAAAAGTCACTTTCCCTTTCAAATCGGCCCGCCACACACGTTCAAACACATGTCACTACACTTCCCCTGCATCACCCCCCTCCCTCCCCTCATAAACTCCCGCCCGAATCCCCGATGTTTACATTACTAAATGCCCTCTCCTGGGCGCATTAGGCACTTTAGTAAATGAGGAAACACGCTGCACTGGCAGCGTGTTTCTTTTGTAAATGTCAAAAACAGGTTTACTCCTGCTTGTGCACCATGAGTCTTGGCGCACAGGCTTGGTAAATCAGCCCCATAGCCTAGTATTATTCTACACATTTTTTTTATTTTTATTGTGCATTAAAAAAAGAAAAAAAATGTAATTAGATATGCTATCTGCCATCCAAATATAAAGAACTTAACCAAAAAGTGCATTATATGCATACCAAAATATAGAAAATATAACAAATAAGATCATTATAAAAAAAAAGAAGGAAATTAGTGTAGCGCTGATATTCTCCCATGTTAATGTGTGTTTGCATACTTTAATAAAACGTCTATGGACATTGCTATGTTTGAGTATTTGGAGCCATCTAGTGACCAAATACTGGTAATGCAGATATGTTTTTTTCCTGAAAGAAGCACAAAAGACTAGACAGGAAGTGACTGTTGTTTTGGGAGGAGGAGGCTGACCTTTTTCACCCAGGAGGTTTGGTGACCTACCCATGAACACCTTCTTAAGCAGTGCATGCTGGGTAGGAGATAAAAGGAGCCGGAGCAGCCATTTTAGGTCTCTTGGAATCGTGTGGCCTGCCTGAGAGGACCTGTGGGGAGACGGTGGCCAGATTGCAGAGACCCAGAGACACTCATCCGAGCATCGGAGCACGGGATTCACCCAGTGGAGCTGAACGGAGCGTTTGGCCCAGCTGACGGAGAAGCAAGTTGCAGTCACCGGACAGAAGTTACCACACAGAGCCTCTATCCAGTGGGTGAGCGGGTCACGGCCCACAGTTTGTTAAATCTCACATGCAGTTAGACTCATATATAGGCCTCACTGGAAATTATAGTTCCACGAAGCAGCAGAGCAACTGACACTGAGAAGGCTTGAGGCCTATCTACCTTGATGTCTCAAACAATGTTAAAATAGTTGTTACAGCTACACCAGGAGCACTTTCACTTCAATTTACTCACCAAAACTTTGGATTACAAATCACAAGGAGACACTTTAGCTAGCGAAGAAAAGAAGATCCATGACTAAGTACTTTAAGTGAGATCTCACACATAGCTTATAAAGTAGGGGGAGCTCCCAGGTATAGACATATATGTGTGTGTGTATATATATATATATATATATATATATATATATATATATATATATATGTGTATGTATACTGTTTTTTCAAATTGTTTCTAATGAAATCCATTGTGCTGTTGTCTTATGTTGGGATGACAGCACAATTACTGTAATCACTTTTTTGCATATTCTACAGTAAAATATATCTCTGGTTAAGTATCCAGTTGTTGTGGCGTATTGTTTTCTCCCACCAGGTGCAGTCAGTGGATCCTGGGATGACAATACAGGTATTTTGTACTCAAAATAAATAGCGGTGACCCTTCCAAAAAACCCAGCGCTTTAGGAAGACAGAGAATACTTATAATAAATAAACTATAAGTTAAAACACAATAATAAACCCGCAAAGTGGGGATGTGTACATTTACAATACACGTCCCTCACTTACAAAGCAAATGACTGCTAGAGCTGCTACTATTACCTGTCCTAGGACAGGTTATAAATGACAAACCACATATAGAAAAACAATATGAAGCAGCGCTCCTTAATTAGAATAACAATTGCTATGATATGAAAAGTCCAAAGTTCATATAAATAAATGATGGTAAAAAAAGGTAATCCCAAGGTAATCCGTGAAGAAGAAAGAGGGAATATATCTCTCAAACACCATTAGGTTCTTTTTAACCACCACCACCACCACGTGCAATAGCTGAATGAAACTCTTATCAGACAGCGCTGGATATAAAGCGTTGTATTGTAACACACAGCCTGAGAGCAAAATCCAAATCCAATCGTCTTATACAGTGCCTGCCGCCGAGAATGTGTTTTCAGCACGCCAGCATCGCGCTGAATCTCGGCGACAGGCTGCCGACATCTCGCACTCGCTGGAATAGTAAAAGTACATTCCAGCGAGCGCGTCATAGAAGCGACGGGGATCCGACGCGGATTCCCGCCAATTCTACACGTGGGCGGAGTTTATGAATCCTGAAGGAGAAATCCCCGCCGGATTTTTAAAGATAAATCCGGCATGGGTTCCCCCCTCAGGAGCATAACGGGCCCTTAGGTCGGTTATGGGTTGTAAGGAGACCCCCTACGCCGAAAAAACGGCGTGGGGGTCCCCCCACAATCCATAACAGACCCGTATCCAAAGCACGCCGGCCGGCCGGTCAGGAAGGGAGTGGGGGCGAGCGAGCGCCCCCCCCCTCCTGAGCCGTACCGGGCAGCATGCCCTCAACATGGGGGGGTTAGGTGCTCTGGGGCAGGGGGCGCACTGCGGCCCCCCACCCCAGAGCACCCTGTCCCCATGTTGATGAGGACAGGGCCCCTTCCCGACAACCCTGGCCGTTGGTTGTCGGGGTATGCGGGCGGGAGGCTTATCGGAATCTGGAAGCCCCCTTTAATAAGGGGGCCCCCAGATACCGGCCCCCCACCCTAAGTGAATGAGTATGGGGTACATTGTACCCCTACCCATTCACCTGCAAATACAAAGTGTAAACACAAATAAAACACACAGGGTATTGAAATATTTTATTAGTTGGCCGCCGGGGGGGGGGGGGGGTGTGTATGATCGCTTTTATAAAAGCGCCCCCCTCCGGCGGGCTTCTGTGGGGGGGTGGGTGCCGCCGTCTGGTTCTCTTCCGCCGCCGGGGGGCGCTTTGATAAAAGCGCCCACCACCCGGCGGGCTTCTTTCGACGTCTTCGGCGGTGGGGGGGGTCTTCTCCCACTCTCCGGGGTCTTCTCCCACTCTCCGGGGTCTTCTCCCGCTCTCCGGGGGTCTTCTCCCACTCTCCGGGGGTCTTCTCCGCTCTCCGGGGGTCTTCTTCTTCTTCAGGACTCGCCGCCGCTATCTTCGTGTGTTAGCTCAATTACTAGCGGCGGCGGTCCCCTCTTCTGCGACGTCGGCGTCTTCTTCTTCTTCTGCTGCTCTCCAGATGTTGACGCGACGCTTCCTCCCGCTGTTATGCCCGGCGCGCGGCTCGCAGCGAAATATATAGGCCTGTCTTGTGACGTCGCAGTCCCATCATGCTCCGGTAGGTAGCACGTGGTACCTACCGGAGCATGATGGGACTGCGACGTCACAAGACAGGCCTATATATTTCGCTGCGAGCCGCGCGCCGGGCATAACAGCGGGAGGAAGCGTCGCGTCAACATCTGGAGAGCAGAAGAAGAAGAAGAAGAAGACGCCGACGTCGCCGTCGCAGAAGAGGGGACCGCCGCCGCTAGTAATTGAGCTAACACACGAAGATAGCGGCGGCGAGTCCTGAAGAAGAAGAAGACCCCCGGAGAGCGGAGAAGACCCCCGGAGAGCGGAGAAGACCCCCGGAGAGTGGGAGAAGACCCCCGGAGAGTGGGAGAAGACCCCCGGAGAGCGGGAGAAGACCCCGGAGAGTGGGAGAAGACCCCGGAGAGTGGGAGAAGACCCCCCCCCGCCGCCGAAGACGTCGAAAGAAGCCCGCCGGGTGGTGGGCGCTTTTATCAAAGCGCCCCCCCCGGCGGCGGAAAAGAACCAGACGGCGGCACCCACCCCCCACAGAAGCCCGCCGGAGGGGGGCGCTTTTCTAAAAGCGATCATACACACCCCCCCCGGCGGCCAACTAATAAAATATTTCAATACACTGTGTGGTTTATTTGTGTTTAAACTTTTGTTTTGCAGGTGAATGGGTAGGGGTACAATGTACCCCATACTCATTCACTTAGGGTGGGGGGCCGGTATCTGGGGGCCCCCTTATTAAAGGGGGCTTCCAGATTCCGATAAGCCTCCCGCCCGCATACCCCGACAACCAACGGCCAGGGTTGTCGGGAAGGGGCCCTGTCCTCATCAACATGGGGACAGGGTGCTCTGGGGTGGGGGGCCGCAGTGCGCCCCCTACCCCAGAGCACCTGACCCCCCCATGTTGAGGGCATGCTGCCCGGTACGGCTCAGGAGGGGGGGCGCTCGCTCGCCCCCACTCCCTTCCTGACCGGCCGGCCGGCGTGCTTTGGATACGGGTCTGGTATGGATTGTGGGGGGACCCCCACGCCGTTTTTTTCGGCGTAGGGGGGTCTCCTTACAACCCATAACAGACCTAAGGGCCCGTTATGCTCCTGAGGGGGGAACCCATGCCGGATTTTTCTTTAAAAATCCGGCGGGGATTTCTCCTTCAGGATTCATAACAAACTCCGCCCACGTGTAGAATTGGCGGGAATCCGCGTCGGATCCCCGTCGCTTCTATGACGGCTTTGTCTCCATCGCGGCAAGCCAGCTCGGCGCTGGCTCCCGCGATGGGGCTCGTAGGTGGTCAATCTCGCCGAGAAAGGGAGCGAGATTGACACAATATCCCAGTCACCTACTGTAGGTATCAACTCACATGTATAGGAAAAAAAGCAGATGGTGGCACATAGCGTAATTCCGTAGGGTTTATTGTTAAAAGCACATAAAATGTAAGAAATACACTCACAATTTTGGTGAAAACGTTAGGCATATATCACACATCAAGATCGTGCATCACCGCAGCTGGTCTCTGACACAGGTATTCCAAGCAGCGCTCGCCGCCTGACTCTGTTAGTAAGATCCCGCTGTGTTCACACACGTCGGCGCCAAGCAGCGTGATGACGTCACTTAGATTGACAGTTGTCTCAACCAACCCAGACGCGTTTCGTCATAGGAATGACTTCATCTGTGGGTGTGGTTGTACAACTGAATGTTTAGTATTTGTATAGCGTGCTGCCCATTGCTAATTGATGTGCAGGTGTCCGGACTTAGTTTCATATCCGCCCTGACCATTCATCTCTGTTTAGCATACCATATAGACGGTAATGCAAATATTCATTTGCTGACCCCTAATGGGCACAAAGAATATTGCATCCCAAATAATATAGTGGCCATGTTAATGATATCTGAATCAATAAAATTACAATTACATAAACTAACACTAAAATATACAAATCAAACGAAAATTACAATTAATTTAAAATACATATAAAATCAATTATTATCATTAAACATATCTATGAAATATATATAATTAATATAATTCATCTTCTATATAAAAAGGTGACCCAACCTAACATAATACTAAAACTAAAAATCACTGATAAAACAATTTACATCCAACTCCACATTCATACCCTTAGGAGCAGGGCCGTCTTTACCATAGGGCAACCAGGGGCAGCTGCCCAGGGCCCTGTCACTGTTGGGGGCCCAAAGCAACCCCCTTTGAAAAAAAAAAAAAAAAAACATTTTTTTTTTTTAGGGGTCCGGAGGTCCCCAGGGGCCCGGAGGCCCCCAGGGCCCCAGATGGCAACCCCCCCCCCTTTTTTTATAAAAAAAAAACTTGTTTTATAAAAAAAAAATATATAATAAATATATATAATATTATATATATAATAAATGTTATAATTAAAAGGGCTCAGAGGGCCCCATGTGGCAAACACCCTTTTTTTATTTTTTTTATAAATGTCTTTTGGCTACACCCCTTTTTTTTATATATATTTTTCTTTATTTCTTATTTTTTTGTAAAGGGCCCCCGCTTTCAGGCGGCAGCACCCCCCCCGGTTCTCTGCTCCAGGGGGCCCATGCCTGAAGCTGTGTAAGGGGCCCTATTATTCCTGATGACGGCCCTGTCGCCCGTTTAAGCCCCTGTGCTGCCCACAATTCAGGCTGAAAATCATCAGCGGCATGCAGCCAGTGACAGTACTGCTAAAATGAACAGCACCCCTGGCTTCCCTTTAGACGTGCACTTCTCCCTTCCTGCCACTGGGTGCTGCTTGTATATAAAAGTGAAATAGAATGTGATTTTATAACATCTCCAGTTTGCTCTTCCCGAGGCTGACTTCTTCATGTCCTGCTCCTCAAGGTATGTCACTGTTTGCTAATCTATATTGTAAATATAAGTTTTCTGTATGCAAATCAAATCAATGGGCTGCTGTGCTTGCATAAATGAGGGCCACCAAAACACATACATGTGAACCAGTCAGGCCCAAAATAATCTGGAGGGGGGCCCAAAAAAAATGTTTGCCCAGGGCCCAAACCATTTTAAAGACGGCCCTGCTTAGGAGTTAGAGTATCCATAAAATATATCCATCTTGTTTCACGTTTAGATATTTCTCTTACAAGGTTCGATCCCCTCCAGTTAGGGTGGATACAGTCAATTCCCCAAAATTTTAAACAGGACGGATCTTTATTGTGGAATTTTTTTAAATGTAGAGAAACACTATGGTATTTAAAACCAAGTTCAATATTATGAACATGTTCTGCTATCCGTATTTTCAATTTTCTCTTAGTACGGCCTACATACATGAGATTACACGGACATTGCAGAACATATACAACATGTGTAGAGTTACACGTAATAAATTCGGTAATATTACACCTTTTATTATTTCCAGTTGAGACAAATTCTGACAGGCCTCTAATAGGGTTATTTTTTTATTGTAATGATTTTTATTAATAATAATTCAAACAAGAACAATTTAAATAATACAGTGAAAAAGACATGGAAACACAGACGCAGCCGTGTTATGTAACAGAAGAATGCAGTATCAGATAGACACGATAACAGTAAAGTAACATCCTAATACATAGCTTGGATAAGGTAAGCATATCAAACGTTGAGAACCAAACAATTTAGAGCATATATTAGAGAAATCAACGAAGAGCATACAGTCTAGATTCATGATTTTTCCTAATAGGAATAACCTCCCTGGCGGTATGATTCTTTCAGATTTTAGGTGCTGAAAGCGGTACCATTATTTGCAAGGGAATTTGGCGTTTTATACTGTAGGCTTGTAATTCTTAGGAATAACTCACTGAAATCTATCCAAACAAGAGTCTAATAGGCATCCCGGGTATGATTTTTTTTTTTTTATTAAAAATTATAATATAATAAATAATTATAAAAAATTATAACAAATAATAATATAATTATAGTAAAAATTATTCAATAATGTAATCAAATCAAAATCACTGAAATTTGCTCAGTTGCAGAATTTTTGCTGTCATTATTATTTTTTTTTTATGACGAATTTCCCCATAAATCGCTATCGCTAAATTCTGCAAGTGATTCCGATTTATTATCGCTGTTTTTTAGCTGCTCTAAAACAATTTTTGCCATAAAGGGACACTTTTGGTTGCTATGGGCAATCTACAGTTTGCAGGGAGAAAGAACAGTTTTTATTATATAAAAGGACATGTAGTGTACAGGGCAGACCACTAGGGACATGGGGGGTGTGTATTTTTTACATACAGTACTGTAATCTATAATATTACAGTGTACTGTATGTATAGTGTTTGTTTACATTTTTGAATTTGGCGCCGTTCCCCCCCCCTACGTCACGACGCTCGCAGGGAAGGGAATCGGCGGTACACACAGCATCAGGCGGACATCCGGCCGCCGTGTACTGCGGAGATTCATCGCTGGATCGCAGAGAAAAGGTAAGTAAACGTTTTTTCTGCATCCAGCGAGGCAAGTCCGTGTGTGGCACGGGGTTACCGATCTTAGCTTAAAAATCTCACCCCGTGCCACACACGGGAAGACCGCCAGGGAGGTTAACCACTAAGCAGGAACTGCATTTCCTGCAAGAATAGAACCCTGTGATTTGCCAACACATACTTTTCTTTTTGGGTGGATCCAACACCTTTTGTACTACTTTGTCCCCAAAGTTAGGTGATTTACGATAAATAAACTGAGGGATGGTGGGTAAGGCTTGATAAAGAACTTTGTCCATACATAAAACGTTCCAATGTCGTTTGAATATTGTCTCTATATCTTTATATTGACCATGAGAGTTAGAGAGAAAACTCCATTCTTGTTTGGAATTTATAGGGCGGTCTTTATTAGTGAGACACGCCTCTCTCGGCATATCCTCTAGTTCTTTCGCAATTGTATCGAGATTTTCCTTACTATATCCCTTTTGCATAAACCTCTTTTTTATAGTTTCAGAATGGGTGACAAAATCATCATTATTAGTGAAGTTTCGCTTGACCCTCATCAACTGACCTTTTGGTAGATTTCTTAACCAATTCGGGTGGTGGCCACTGGTCAGTGGCAGATAACTGTTCCTGTCAGTCGGTTTAAAGTAAATGCTAGTTATCAGGGTTGAGCCTTGTAATTTGACATCGACATCCAAAAAATGGATATGTTCTTTACTAAATTCATATTCCAACTTAATATTATTTTTGTTGGTGTTTAGTTCATCCAAAAATGATAGTAGAGATGTCTCGCTACCTTCCCAAATGAAGAATAAATCATCGATGTACCTCCTATAGAATAGGAGGCCATCTTTCTTATTTAGAAACACTGATTTGTCTTCCCATTCACCCATAAAAAGGTTGGCTATACTGGGAGCAAATCTAGCCCCCATAGCCACTCCCCTTTTCTGGGAGTAAAACTCTTGATTGTACCAGAAGTAGTTTCGGGATAAACAAAAATCTAAAGCCTGTCCCAGGAAAACGTTTTGTTCGTGCGGTAAATCATCTCGCTGGCATAATGCCCAGTTAAGGGCTAGTAATGCGTCATTGTGCTGAATAATTGTGTACAGCGATGATACATCAGCTGTTACTAGATGCATATCAGTTTTCCCTGTTAGGTCAATATCCCCAATGAGTTGTAAAAAACTCTTAGTATCCTTCAAATAGGCCCTGGTTTTCATGACACTAGCTTGAAGGAAAGTGTCGAGGTATTGACCCAGTCTAGCAGTCACAGAACCTATAGAGTTATCTATAGGGCGTGCTGGGGGTTTGGCAGAATCTTTGTGTATTTTAGGTAACGTATATATAGTTGGAACTCTACAGAAACTGGGTGAAAGGTATTTATGCTCTTTTTTAGTGAGTACTCTTTTAGCCTTCCCCATATCAACCAGTTTTTGTAATTCAGCATGGTAAGCATTTGTTGGATTATTTTTTAACTTCACATAAGTAATTTTATCAGACAGCATATCAGTAAGTTGTGAGTCATAATCGGATTTATCCAGTATGACTACTCCTCCCCCTTTATCTGCCGGACGTATGATCACATTATTGCGTTCCTGTAGCGACTCAATACCCTCCTGAATATGCATAGGGTTCATATTCTTTTTTATCTCTACTTTGTCCAGGTTTTTAAGGACTAAATTCTTAAAGACTTCTATGTGTTGATTGGCAGAATTGAGGGGATTAAACAGAGATTTGTTTTTCAGACCACTATCAATTCCTGAAATATTCGTATTAACTGTATAGTTATTAATAGGACCTCTATTCAAAAAATATTTCTTAAGGTTTAACTTACGTATATACTTGTGGACATCCATGTATACCTCAAATTTATTGAGGTATTTTTTAGGAGCACATTTAAGGCCTGAATTAAGTATATTTAATTCCTTATGAGTAAGTTGGACCGAACTTAAATTGTATATTCCTGTTATTCCATCCTTCTTTTTTTGGTGTTTGTACTGGATCCTTCTCCCTGCTCTACAACCCCTTCTTCCCTTACAAATGGTGTTGGGGGGTGGGGGTGATGGTATGGGTCCTGCGGAGGTCTCCACCATCCTTGGTAGTTCTGGGATGGGTATGCATTCCCTGGAGGTCTCCCTCTGTATGCATGAATGCCCCTGTGTCCCCGGGACCCTCTCTTGCCCCGACCTAAAAAAGGACGTGGGGAACCGGTATTATTGTATTCATCATTGTAGTCCAATGGTGCAAATCTGTTGTTGATGGCAACAGGATATTGATAGTTGTTGTAGGGTATATTCTGCCCTCCCCTCACATTAGGTCGACCAGGACCACCTCTACCCCTACTTCCCCTCCCCCTATCATTATGAGGGCGGGGGGTGCCTGTATTGTCAAGAGATCTGGGTGTTCCTGTATGATCGTTTCTGGTTGTACTATGTGAGGTACTAGCAATATTAGTGTTAGTACGTATGATAGTGTCCTTGACAGGGACTATCTAACTTTGCCAGAGATATATCAGACCGCTTTTAAAGTCTCCTGCATCCCGGTGGTATTTTTTAACTTTTTTCTTTTGGGTATCTTTGTCTACTTTATCTAATCTCTTATTTATATTACTATTGAACTCAGTCCATTGTTGGGTGCCTTTAATGGGTTCTAATTTAGTATTCAGGTCATTAATTAAATGTTCTAATTTGGCCATCTTTTTCCGTTTCCGTTTTAAAACTAGTTCTTGTAATTTAAACCCTACTCCGTTAAAAAACTCTAACCATTCTACCCTGGATTCAGTGTCATCAAGGCCATCCTGGGGTGTTACCTCCCACCTGAGGCTTTTGACAATAATGTTGTCTTTGACATATTGTTCCATAGTGCAGATGTCCCACCAGGTTCTTATCTGTTTCTCCAATACATTGCCTAAAGCATTAAGATTGGCTTTGTGGTCAACTTGCACTGCGGAAGCTGTTGATGTATTAAATAGTGTAGTGATATCTATTTGTCTGCTGCTCAAAAAACTCACTGCTTCCATAGCTGCCGAGATAAAATAAATATAAAATATTCAAAATAAATAGCGGTGGCCCTTCCAAAAAACCCAGCGCTTTAGGAAGACAGAGAATACTTATAATAAATAAACTATAAGTTAAAACACAATAATAAACCCGCAAAGTGGGGATGTGTAGATCTACAATACACCTCCCTCACTTACAAAGCAAATGACTGCTAGAGCTGCTACTATTTTTTTTTTTTTTTTTTCCAAATAATTTTTATTGTAGTAAACAAAACAAGGATACAATAGTCACAATAGTGCAATACAATGCTGTCGAATACATGTTATAGTTGAGTGATACAAAGAGAAAAAGCATAAAACCGTAATCAGCATATCAGCTAGACTTAGATTAGGGACATAGGTCACGGGCGGCACCCCTGGCATGGGACTGGGCGTGAGCTATATCCATTGAAGGGGGACCATCGTGCATGCATCCAACCCCCGCCCACCCCTATAGGGAACATAACTGTAGGCGGGAGGGTATATTAGAAGGTCTAAAATCAGAGGTGAGTTAGCCCGGTCCTGGCAAGTGCCGCGTCCCAGTCGTCCGGGCGGCGACCCGAGTTTGTGTTGTAACCATGCAGCAAAGGGTGCTCAACATTCCAATGCTCAGCGGGGTTCCATGACCGGATGAGCCCTCCTATCATTGGCTCTTCTTGTATTAGTGTTGTGGCTCATGTCTAAGGTGTAAGATGCGGAGGGGGGATGGGCAATAATGAGGAGGATTTCGGGTATAGTCAGTCAGTCGTCAGAGTAAGTGGGTCTGGGAACGTCAGGGGGGGTGAGGCGCGTCTGAAGGGGTCGAACTGGAGCATGTGATGAGGGACTCCCTGTAGTGAGTCCAGCAGCCCCATGTAAATCTGAATTTCTCAGGGGTGTCACGAGCTTGATGTATAAGTCTTTCCATCTCTTCGATTTTGTTCACCCTATCCTGCCAATCAACTATGGTGGGTGGTTGAGGGCTTTTCCAGCGCAGTGGAACACACTGTGTGGCTGCGTTTATCAGGTGGAGCACTAGGGATTTGCGGTAAACTGAGTTAGGGAGGGATGTATGGTGTAGCAAGTATTGCGCCGGGGTGTAGTCTGGGGTGTATGTGGTGATACTGGCTATACGGGCGTGAACCCCCTCCCAGAATGGTTGGAGTTTAGGACATTCCCACCAAATGTGTAGTAGAGTGCCCTCGGCCGCTGCACATCTCCAGCAGGTGGGGGAGACTGTGGGGAAAATTTTGTGAAGTTTACTGGGGGTCCTGTACCATCTCGAGTATAGCTTGTACCTGTTCTCCTGTGCCGATACATTCAAAGAACCCTTGTGTGTATGGGCCCAAATCGAGTTCCATTCATCATCGGAAATGGGAAACCCAAGATCGGCTTCCCACTTACCGTGAATGTCAGCGTTGGAGGTCGCTCGGGGAGTGAGGATTGAGTATAGGGTAGAAATCAGGTGTCGTTGTGGCTCAGCGGACTGGCATAACTTTTCTAAAGGCGTGAAGTCCCTATACCAACTGGTTGGCGATGACGTGCTTTGTAGGAAATGCCTGAGCTGAAAGAATTTGAATCTGGGAATGTGAAAGTCAGGGAACTTCTGGGCCATGGCGGATTCAGAGAGTAGAACTCCACCATCAAAAAGCTGAAATGCCCTTAATGAAGGGGTTGTCCGCGGGGACTGGGGGTCGACCTGGCCGACACCGTCTGGGAACCCCGGGTTGTGGTTAAGTGGCGTTAGAGGACCAGGGAAACGAGCTGTATCCGTGCCGTCATTCGTGACTTTTAGGCAGGACAGGACGGGATTAATCAAAGGATGGTTCAAGCATGTTTTGGGGGTGAGGGTCGGATCGATCCAAGGAAGGTGGGAGATTCGGAAACCCACAAAGGCTTCCTCGAGTGCCACCCAATCCTTGTCCGCTCCGTGGAGATGCCAATCTACCACCCTCGTCAGTAGGCAGGCCTTGTGGTAGCGGGCAAGGTCCGGTAGACCAATGCCGCCTTTAAGTTTGGGACGGGTAAGCCTATCCCATTTCAGTCGAGCCGGGCGTCCGGCCCACAGAAAGGTACTGCATGCGGACTTAAAGGAGGCTAGGAAGGCAGGAGGGAGTTTGATAGGGATGGCCTGTAGCAGGTAGAGGAGCCTTGGAAGGACGTTCATTTTTAAAACGGCCGCCCTACCAAACCAAGAAAAATTACCTTTGCTCCATTCGACCAGGTCCTCCTTCACTTTATGCAAGGTGGGTAGAAAGTTCCTAGCAAACAAATCAGCGAGCTTGACCGGTAGCTTAATACCTAAATAGGTGACGTCATTCGGTTCCCATTTGAAGGGGAAATTTAGCTTACATTGGGTTACCAGATACTGTGGGAGAGAGACGTTGAGAGCGGAGGATTTACCGAAATTAATTTGTAAGTTGGAAAGCGTTTTAAAGAAACTAAAGTCTTTAAGCAAGTTTGGTAACGTAATCAAGGGATTTGTCAGAAAGAGCAATATATCATCCGCATATGCGGCAACCTTGTAATGCTTGCGCTTTATCGTGACCCCCTTAATGTCCTGGTTGTCCCGTAACCGTCTAAGGAGGGGCTCCAGGGATAGGATGAAAATCAGGGGAGAGAGGGGACAGCCTTGCCTTGTGCCATTGTGTACCGAGAAGGCGTCTGAGATCCTGCCGTTCACCCGTACCCTAGCAGTAGGTACCGAGTAGAGGGCCATAACCATACGGATAAATTGAGCGGGTAGTCCCGTTTTGTGTAGGACCGCTTCTATGTAGTCCCAGGCCACCCTATCAAACGCCTTCTCGGCATCAAGGGAGAGCATAAACCCCTGGGTGTTGGACGTGGACATCCAGTGGTGGATATTGATTGCTTTCGTGGTGTTATCCCTGGCCTCCCTGCCAGGGACAAAACCCACCTGGTCGTTGGAAATCAGGGTCGGAATGTAGGGAAGTATTCTGTTGGCCAGTACTTTAGCATAAAGCTTTACGTCTACATTCAACAGTGAAATGGGCCGGTAGTTGGGGACCAGTGTGACATCCTTTCCTGGTTTGGGAATTAAGGTGACATGTGCTTCCAGCAGATCCGTGCCAGTGGTGGGAGAAAATGGTATATCATTGAATGCTCTGACAAAATGGGGGAGTAGCAGGGATGAGAACGCCTTATAATAACCGGAGGTGAGACCATCCGGGCCAGGGCTTTTACCCGGTTTCAATTGTTGTAGTGCTTTAAGAGTTTCGTCCACTGTCACCTGTGCGTCTAAGTGGGTGAGGTCCGGGCCTTGGGAGGTGGGGGACCCATATTGAGAAAGGAATTGGTCGACTAGGTGGGCTCTTGAACGGGGGGATCCTGTGTCGTTGGGGGTGGGGAGACTGTACAGAGAGGAGAGGTACGCCGTGAATTGTTTGGCGATCAGGTCAGTCCTGCGTATTTTTTCCCCTGTGGGAGTAGTGATATAGTGGATCGTGTTGGCCACTTTCTTCTTTTGAAGGGCAGCTGCCAACATTTTCCCAGATTTGTTTCCAAACTCGTAGTATAATTTCTGTGTTAGGGCGAATTTGCAGGCCAGTCTGGAATGGAGTTCTGCTCTTAAGGCGTTTCTAGCCTCCAGTAGGGCTTCGAGTGAATCCGCCGCCAGGGAACGTTTATGGACCAGCTCAAGGGACCTGACTTTGTCAGATAGTTCGTTGATATGGGCCAACCGTAGTTTGCGCCGTTTTGCCGCGAGGGAGATTAGTTCACCTCTGAGAACACACTTATGCGCCGCCCAAATCGTCGCAGGCGCTAACTCAGTGGGTGAATTGATGGCAAAGTATTGTTCAATGCTAGTGGATAAGGCAGCCGAATCTCCCAGGTCCAGGAGTAGTGAGTCATCCATCCTCCAAACGGACTGACCTGGTCGGTGACCTTGCCAAGTGAGCGTCATGGAGATCGGGTGGTGATCCGAGAGCACCATGGGTTCTATAGTAGCGTCAGTCAGGCGAAACAGGTCCGCCTGAGAGAGAAAGAGGAAGTCAATTCGTGAGTATTTGGTGTGTAAGGGGGAGTAGAACGTGTAGTCCTTGACCGACGGGAACAACGTACGCCACGAGTCGTGGAGAGCTAGCAAGTGCAACTGTGTTTTGATCGCTCGGAGGGCACGATATGTCAAGCAAGAGGACCCGTTCGAGGTGTCAAGGAGAGGGGTCAGAGGGACGTTAAAGTCCCCCCCTAGTATCAGCATACCCGATTGGAAAGTTACGAGACGTTGGATAACATTACGAAAGAACGGGACGTGGTTAGAATTAGGGGCGTAAATGTTAGCAATGGTCACTGGAGTATCATGGATTTTCCCTTTAAGGAAAATAAATCTCCCGTCCGGGTCCTTAAGAGTGTCCTCTACTTGTAGAGGGCAGTGTTTAGCGAGCAATATTGAGACCCCCTTGGACCTTGAGGTGTCATTGGTGGCATGATAGGCCGTTGGGAAGTGCTGGCTCTTCAGGGTTGGTATACTGTCTGACCTGAAATGCGTTTCTTGTAACAGGACTATTTGTGGTCTGTCTTTGTACACTGTGGTGAGAAGTAGGGAGCGTTTTTCAGGTGTATTAAGGCCAC
Organism: Rana kukunoris; assembly: GCA_029574335.1. Taxonomy (NCBI): domain Eukaryota; kingdom Metazoa; phylum Chordata; class Amphibia; order Anura; family Ranidae; genus Rana; species Rana kukunoris. The sequence continues at coordinate 341,841,762 of CM056051.1, forward strand.
GGACGTTCAGGGAGTATAGTTTCAGTCTTAGGGCGGGAGGTCCCAGGTCAAGGGATGGGACAGTCCTGTCAAGTGTTGCAGTCATTGTCAAAAAAAAAAAAAAAAAGGGGGGGGGGGGGGGGGGGGGGGAAGTTCAATCACACCGTCGGGTCAGGGTGCGGTATATGGTCACCGCAGCGAAGATAGGACGGTGGTTTGGGGAAGGGAACCTAAAGTAGGTGGTAGCGGGGTCACCTAGACGTGCACTCCAGTCAAAACTGGCACGCTCGTCCCCTGGCACCGCCGCGTGGGGGTTGGACGAGAACTGTCAGGAGAACGAACTTTAGAGAATGCAGAACAAGAACCGATAAACAAACCAGTAACACAAAATAGAGACGGTCACATACCACCCCAGAACAACCATAAAATTATGTGGGGCCTATGCCCAACCACCCGGGAAACTGGGCTGTAATTCTACCTGGTTGAGGAGCGAACATTCCCCCCCCCCGGGCACCCCCCGGGCAACGAGTCCGAGGGCACCCACAAGGCAGGAACATCCGGCCCGGCATCATACCCTCCCCCACCACCCCCGGCCGCGTGAGTCCCCACCGTCGGGCCAGGAAGGTGTGCCCCCCCAGCCATCAAGGGTGAGGGGATCCCCCATCCAACCGCGCAATCCGGGTGTACTAGGTTTGAGCAGGGGACGGTATGCTACCATAAACATGTAGCATTGAGGTGGCATTCCCCCAATGCAGGGCGTGGAAAGGCGGTGACCCATAGTGACCCCATCGACAGTTATTACCATTTCTCGTAGCAATTATCCCCGAGGCTCAGAGTACAGCGAGCACCCGAGAGGGCGGGCTGATAGTTTTACCAGTCAGGAGAACCTCGGCATCCTTCAGGGATACAACAGACAGCATTCCCCCCTGAAATCCCCAACAGGGTCTTAACTGGGATCGCCAGTCCGAGTACAGTCTCGTGGGAGTGAGCCCTGTCTGGGGAGCGTCCGTGTGCCACTCCTGTTCTGCACTACGGCGGGCCGGGGCTCTTCCCCCCACCATACAGTCTCTGGTATCTGGGTTGCGATGTAGCTATGTTCCTCCCGGAAAGCCGGACAGCTAGCAGTACTCCAGTCCCGGAGCCCATGGGTATGCCGGGTCAGCATAGATCCCCGGACATAGGTAAACCAGCAGTGTCTCAGAGCGGCTGTGGAGGGGCTTGGTAGCGGATGTCGTGCGTTCCTTCCGTCTGCCCGAGCGGAGGCACGTAAGCGTGGAGACGAAGGGGCTTCCGGGATGTTGCAGGCATTCTGGGAAGCGTAGTTTATGCGTGTGTGTCTGCCGCACAGCATCTTGGGCTGTGTAGTTCTAAATCGTACTCCGGGCAGGGGGAGGGATCACTGCTGTCAGCTCGCGGCTGTGCGAAGGCTTATCCTGTGGGATGTGGTACATGGCTAGCGCTTTATTGGCTTAGGCTCCTTGCAGTAAGCACGTCCTGTCTCAGCCATTTACCAAATAGTCACTCGGCGGGCCCTGTTGAAGAGGGTGTAAGGTCTCACCCAACGAAGCGGCCTAGCATGTCCCGATCGCTGCCACCCGGCCCCCAGTCCCCGGTGTAACGTGGGCACTAGCGGGCGTAGCGACACCCGAGTAGAACACGTAACAAGAAAATAAAACATAACCAGAATGTAAATAAACTGAAGGGCACACGTACTCATATAATCCAACAGGGAAACTTCATGTATCCGGAGTTGAGCAGGCTAACAACCAAAACAGCGTTGCTCACAGTACGGCGACTGCCCATGGTATTCGGGGGGTCTCAGTAATCCCGCCGGGCTCTCCTAGCTGCCGGCGGTGGAGAAGCCACTTGATCCGTCTGAGGGGCCTGCGGGCCTGGGTGTTTCCGTGATCCCGATGGGGATCGGCGACGGCGGTATCCGGTAGCTTGCGTCTCCATTGGTTCCGAACTCGATGCGGGCCAGCGATGCACCGATTGACGGTAGGCCGAGTACCAGTCTGGCACCGCGACGAGGGGCAACCCCAGGGTGTCGCAGAAACGCGGCAGATCCTCCGGGACCTTCAGCAGTGCAGTGCGGCCCTGGTGGGAGGCCGACAGGCAAAATGGAAATTTCCACTTGTAACCAATGTTCTTGGCTCGGAGGCTCTCCAACAGAGGTCTGAGGTCCCTGCGGTGTTGAAGCGTGATCCCCGACAGGTCCTGGAAGATCTGAATCGGTGAATCGCCGTGGGTCAGACGTTTACCCCTAGCCATTCGCAAAATGTCCTCCTTCAGCCTGAAATCGGGGAGACAGCATACTACGTCTCGGGGGGGATCCGTTTCTCTTCCCTTGGGGCGTAAGGCACGGTGGATTCTCTCCATATCGATGCGTGCCTGAGGTGGTCTACCGAGGGCAGAGTTAAAGAGCTCCACAACTGCTGGCACAAGGTTGTCACCTTCCACCGATTCGGGTAGGCCCCGGACCCTCAAGTTGTGTCTGCGACCCCGATTGTCCAGGTCTTCCAAATGGCGGTTTATGTCCCGCAATTGGAGGGTGTGATCGTCCACCTTTGCGGTCGCTCGGTGTAGGATGCGTTCGTGGTCTCCCACCACCTTTTCCGTGTGGGTGACCCTGTCATGAAGGGAGCGGACCTCCAGCCGTAGTTCGGAGATGGCTGCAGCTAGGGTGTCCTTTATGTCGGAGGCCACACTCCGTAAATCCTCTATGGTGAGGGCGCGTTGCTGCACGGAGTCCGGCGGCGAAGGGTTCGGTAGTGGAGCCGCCTGTGACGGCCTGAGCACAATGTCCGAGTGGGCTTGGAGCGGAGGTAGCGCCAGGCCTTGACCTGGGCCTTGGCGGGAAGGCGCCATGTTGCCTCTCTGGGCTCGGAACATGTCTGGGATATTTTGGGCCGAAAGGTCCGGGTTCCCCCTCGGAGATCTGGACCGTGAGGCAGAGGAGGCTCTCGACGCTGTGCCCATGGTTGTAAGTAAGGCTGGGGTGGATTGGGTGCTCTCTTTCTAGCTGAAGTTGTCCCGGGGTGGCAGGAGCTGAGAGATCAAGCGTCCATCTTCCTTCAAGGTCCGGCCACGCCCCCCCAGAGCTGCTACTATTACCTGTCCTAGGACAGGTTATAAATAATGACAAACCACATATAGAAAAACAATATGATCAGCTATAACAATTGCTATGATATGAAAAGTCCAAAGTTCATATAAATAAATGATGGTAAAAAAAAGGTAATCCCAAGGTAATCCGTAAAGAAGAAAGAGGGAATATATCTCTCAAACACCATAAGGTTCTTTTTAACCACCACCACCACGTGCAATAGCTGAATGAAACTCTTACCAGACAGCGCTGGATATAAAGCGTTACCTTTTTTTACCATCATTTATTTATATGAACTTTGGACTTTTCATATCATAGCAATTGTTATTCTAATTAAGGAGCGCTGCTTCATATTGTTTTTCTATATGTGGTTTGTCATTATTTATAACCTGTCCTAGGACAGGTAATAGTAGCAGCTCTAGCAGTCATTTGCTTTGTAAGTGAGGGAGGTGTATTGTAGATCTACACATCCCCACTTTGCGGGTTTATTATTGTGTTTTAACTTACAGTTTATTTATTATAAGTATTCTCTGTCTTCCTAAAGCGCTGGGTTTTTTGGAAGGGCCACTGCTATTGAAATTTGAATATTTTATATTTATTTTATCTCGGCAGCTATGGAAGCAGTGAGTTTTTTGGGCAGCAGACAAATAGATATCACTACACTATTTAATACATCAACAGCTTCCGCAGTGCAAGTTGACCACAAAGCCAATCTTAATGCTTTAGGCAATGTATTGGAGAAACAGATAAGAACCTGGTGGGACATCTGCACTATGGAACAATATGTCAAAGACAACATTATTGTCAAAAGCCTCAGGTGGGAGGTAACACCCCAGGATGGCCTTGATGACACTGAATCGAGGGTAGAATGGTTAGAGTTTTTTAACGGAGTAGGGTTTAAATTACAAGAACTAGTTTTAAAACGGAAACGAAAAAAGATGGCCAAATTAGAACATTTAATTAATGACCTGAATACTAAATTAGAACCCATTAAAGGCACCCAACAATGGACTGAGTTCAATAGTAATATAAATAAGAGATTAGATAAAGTAGACAAAGATACCCAAAAGAAAAAAGTTAAAAAATACCACCGGGATGCAGGAGACTTTAAAAGCGGTCTGATATATCTCTGGCAAAGTAAGATAGTCCCTGTCAAGGACACTCTCATACATACTAACACTAATATTGCTAGTACCTCACATAGTACAACCAGAAATGATCATACAGGAACACCCAGATCTCCTGACAATATAGGCACCCCCCGCCCTCATAATGATAGGGGGAGGGGAAGTAGGGGTAGAGGTGGTCCTGGTCGACCTAATGTGAGGGGAGGGCAGAATATACCCTACAACAACTATCAATATCCTGTTGCCATCAACAACAGATTTGCACCATTGGCCTACAAGGATGAATACAATAATACCGGTTCCCCACGTCCTTTTTTAGGTCGGGGCAAGAGAGGGTCCCGGGGACACAGGGGCATTCATGCATACAGAGGGAGACCTCCAGGGAATGCATACCCATCCCAGAACTACCAAGGATGGTGGAGACCTCCGCAGGACCCATACCATCACCCCCACCCCCCAACACCATTTGTAAGGGAAGAAGGGGTTGTAGAGCAGGGAGAAGGATCCAGTACAAACACCAAAAAAAGAAGGATGGAATAACAGGAATATACAATTTAAGTTCGGTCCAACTTACTCATAAGGAATTAAATATACTTAATTCAGGCCTTAAATGTGCTCCTAAAAAATCCCTCAATAAATTTAAGGTATACATGGATGTCCACAAGTATATACGTAAGTTAAACCTTAAGAAATATTTTTTGAATAGAGGTCCTAGTAATAACTATACAGTTAATACGAATATTTCATTAGTGATCTGAAAAACAAATCTCTGTTTAATCCCCTCAATTCTGAACATAGAAGTCTTTAAGAATTTAGTCCTTAAAAACCTGGACAAAGTAGAGATAAAAAAGAATATGAACCCTATGCATATTCAGGAGGGTATTGAGTCGCTACAGGAACGCAATAATGTGATCATACGTCCGGCAGATAAAGGGAGAGGAGTAGTCATACTGGATAAATCCTATTATGACTCACAACTTACTGATATGCTGTCTGATAAAATTACTTATGTGAAGTTAAAAAATAATCCAACAAATGCTTACCATGCTGAATTACAAAAACTGGTTGATATGGGGAAGGCTAAAAGAGTACTCACTAAAAAAGAGCATAAATACCTTTTCCTGGCCAGTCCTCCCGTCAGCACATCATGGGTTAATCCCCTCCTCCGGTCTACCAGTACCACCTTCTCCTAGCTAATAAGTAGGGGGCCCCTCCTCCCCAGTCCTTGTTCCTTTTTTTTGGTCGGACGATCAGACCACCTAAGACTCTTCCAGACAAACAAAGAAAATTTCAAGGGACAAGGAAGAAAAGAACCCCCCTGCCGAACCATCCCCACCCAGGTTCAGCCTCTCCTCGGGTTGGAAGGTCCAGAAGTAATAAAGGTATGCCCCTTTATGACACTGGACGCTCAGGTGCATGAGCTGCGGGCGTTTTAGCTTGTAGGAAGCTTACTGTTTTAACACCGGCTGTGGTGTGGCTCCTGTCCGTCTGCTAGGACATGCTGTGGCTCCCTCTCCTCACTCAGCTCTGAACTCCGTAGGAGCGCGCCGCCCCTTCCTCCTCCACTTTCTGCTAGTCGGCGGTGACATCACAAGGGGGCGGGGCCGGGGCGTGCCGTGGGCGGACCCCAAATCGGCTATAAAAACTCTCCAGGGCAGGAAGCTCAGTGTGGTCTGCCACTGTCTGGGAGAGGAAGCTCTAGGTAAGCCTTCAGCTGAGGAGGGGGGTGTGTTAGGATTGTGACAGCTGCAAGTTTTAAAAGGTATCTCTTTCTTTTCTTTCTTCCTCTGAAAAACACTCTGCCTAACAGGACTTCCATCCTCGTTTTTTAGACACCAAAAAGTGCTGCCACCCTGCAACTTTTTCTTCTCCTTAAAGGTAAACAGGAGGTTTAAAAAAAAAAAAAAAATGTGTGTATGTAAATAGATTAAAAAAAAAAAGAGACTTTTTAGGTACACGCTTGTTCTTACTGCGTTGGTATCAATTGCTTCACCGCCTGATATGTGTATCTTTTTTACACAGCATGAGCTCACCACAGCCCCAGAATGCACCAAGGTCACCGGACAGGTAGGAGGGGTCAACGGGGGCCATAATATAAAAGAGTGCAATACCAAGAGCTAAAGGTAGTGTTTCTTGGTTGTCTTTTTAGGAGCAGAAGCCCTAAGATAAGACATGAACGGAGAAAAAAGTCCCGCCACCGCTCAAAATCTCCGCAAGCGTCTGGCTCTCGGGCAATGCATAAGTCCCATTCTAGTCCAGCACGCAAATCCAGTCACTCTGCGACTGTAGCAGAGCCAAATGTACCAAGACCCCGCCCAGACGATGGTCTTTGCTGGGCATGTTCGGCACCATCCGAACCTGGCAAACTTCTATGCACTGGCTGCATCAAGGACGTGGCTACAGACAGGGAAGCAGAGGCCAGAAGAATTAGAGACTATATTCAAGAAGCAGTGGCAGAGGGTATTCAGTCAGCCTCAGCCACCAAATCACCTAGGTCTAGATCCAATCAGCCAGTGCGCGAAGAATCACCTGCCCGGGAGGCGCTGTTAATAGACTCATCGGACTCTGAAGAGCCCTCAGAATATTTATTTGATTTTCAATATATTGAATCATTTGTCACAGCCGTAAGGGAGGCCATTGATTGGGATCAGGATGATCAGCCACCTAAAAAAATTAAAAGATTTTTTCCTAGCCGGAAGAGACAAGGGGTTACCTTCCCCCTCTTGCCAGAGATCCGGGAATGGTTCGAGGAAGAATGGGAAAAGCCGGAGAAGAGGGCAAACATACAAAATCGTTTCTCAAGGTTGTACCCTTTTAAAACCCCAGAAGCAGACCTTTGGCACTCTCCGCTGGGCATAGATGCGGCCTTACAACGTCTGGCCCGACAGGTCGCGTTGCCATTGCAAGATTCTACAACCTTCAAAGACCCAATGGATAGACGTGCAGACACAGACCTGAAAAAGGTGTACTCAGCTGCGGGTGCAGCGTGCCGTCCAGCCATTGCCCTAACCTCAGTCTCCAGAGCACTCAAGGTTTGGACCACGAGAACCCAAGCAGCCTTAAAGGCAGATACAGGGTCAGAGTCAGTCATACAAACAATGGAAGAATTCGACCTTGCCGCCGATTTCATAGCAGAAGCACCTCAAAATTGAGTCTCTGTAACATTCCGTTTAACGGCAAGGTGCTGTTCGGAAAGACCCTAGAAGAAGCTATTAGTCGAGCTACTGGGGGAAAGTCGGGTCTAATACCACAAAGACCCAGGAAGACACAGCAGGCCACCCGGCCAGCCCAGCTAGACTACAAGAGGGCGTACAACGCCAGGTCATACAGGCCAGGACGGGAATATACAAGACCGTACTGGAAAAATCCACAAAATTCTTTCTTGCGGAAAGTAAAGTCTAGAGCGGCACAGACCGCGAAAAAAACAGAGAAGTCTTTTTGACGGGTTAACCGCCCATTCCCCCCAGGTGGGCGGCAGGTTAATGTCCTTCTGGGGAGTATGGACGGAAGAAGTCAAGGACCAGTGGGTCCGCAAGACGGTCAAATACGGTTACAGAATATCTTTTCAGAAGAAACCACCCAATACGGTGGTCCACACAGAATGGCCGACAGACCGGAGGAAACGGAACTGCTTACAAGAATATTTAGACAACTTACAGCAAAAGAATGCAATTTCACCGGTACCCCTATCCCAAAAAGGAAAAGGGGTATACTCGCCAATCTTATTAGTTCCCAAAGCATCGGGGGATCTCAGACCAGTTCTGGACCTGAGGTTTCTAAACCACTTCATAGAACCCAAGACGTTCAAGATGGAATCTGTATTTACAATCATCTCTGTGTTGCAACCAGGAGACTGGCTGATATCAGTCGATCTAACGGATGCATATTTTCACGTCCCAATCAACGACAGCCACCAAAGATACCTAAGATTCTTGGTAGGGAAAGATCACTTCCAATTCAGGTGTCTGCCGTTCGGCATCAGCACAGCTCCGCGAGTGTTTTCCAAGATCCTGCTAGCCGTGATTGCCATCATTCGCCTGAAAGGCATAAAAATATTTCACTACCTAGACGACATTCTGGTAGTGGCACACTCGAGCGGAGAACTGGCCTCCCAACGCGAGACGGTTCTAGAGATCCTATCAAGATTTGGCTGGATCATCAACAGGCAAAAGAGCCAATTGATTCCCTTACAACAGATGGAATATCTGGGACTGATTTTCAATACAAACAGAGGCCTTGTCCTCCTACCCGAACGGAAGAAGGCAGAATTGGTAGCCTGCATCAGCACCGTGATGAAGTCAACGTCGCTAACGGCAAGAGATTGTACTTGGGATGTTTACTGCAGCAAGCCCAACCATTCCTTGGGCAGGGTTCCACACAAGAGCCTTCCAGGCAACCTTCCTGAACCAATGGGACGGTACCTCTCTCCATCAGAGGATTCGCATACCAAGCCGGATTCGACAGAACCTAGCGTGGTGGAAGTCATCAGAGAACCTGTCGCGGGGCGTGCCCCTCAGCCCCGGGGACTGGGTTCTGATAACTTCGGATGCCAGTCTCCGGGGCTGGGGTGCTCACTGCAGGGAGTTTGGAGCAAGACAGAATCCCGACACTCCAACCTCTTGGAGCTGCAGGCCGCATACCTGGCCTTGCGGGCCTTCAAGAAGCTAGTACAGGGAGATCGAGTCAAACTAATGTTAGACAACAAGACGGCGGTGGCATATATAGCCCGACAGGGCGGAACCAAGAGCTTGGCACTTCTGCAGGTAGCAACCAAAATATTTGTGTGGGCCGAAGCACATCTGGAAGCCCTAACAGCAGCCTACATTCCGGGCAGCCAGAATTCTATTGCGGATCATCTAAGTCGGGAGTTCCCCAACAAGAATGAATGGGCCTTGAACAAGAAGTTCCTAGAACCAATCTTTGCCGAGTGGGGGACACCCTCATTGGATCTAATGGCGACCCAAGTCAATACAAAGACACCCCAATTTGTGTCCAGGTTCCGTTGCAACAAAGCCTTGACCCAGGATGCCTTCTCTATTCCATGGGACTTTCCCCTAGTCTACATCTTTCCGCCGGTGCCGCTAGTAATGAGGACCTTGTTAAAGATCGCGAGAGAAAAGGTCCACACAATAATAATTCTACCATTTTGGCCGCAGAGGCCGTGGTTCCCTCTACTCCTACACATGGCGTCGCCCCCCCCGATACGTCTGCCGCTAAAGAGGGATCTCCTGTGGCAGCGCCAATGGATACACCCCAACCCGAACAGGTTGCAACTGACGGCCTGGCTGCTGAATCAACCAGACTCCAGGCACAAGGCGTTTCAAAGGAGGTAATCTCAACACTGCTAAAGGCTAGAAAGGCCTCAACTAACGCCACCTACAACAGGATTTGGGCAAAGTTTACAACTTTTGCGTTACAGAAAAGTTTTGCTTCGGTGAAGCCAAATGTAGCACAAGTACTGGACTTTTTGCAATCTGCTCTAAACAAAGGCTTAGCCTATAGTACATTGAAGGTACAAATTTCAGCCTTGTCGTGTTTTACAGGATACAAGTGGGCAGACGAACCTCTGGTAAAACAATTCCTAAAAGCGACCATGAAGATTAATCCTCCAAGAAAGTCTCTATTTCCGGCCTGGGACTTAGGCACAGTACTAAGAGCACTGCTTCTACATCCTTTTGTACCGGCAGAATCCTGTCCATTCTGGTTTCTAACACTTAAACTGGTCTTTCTCACCGCCGTAACATCGGCAAGAAGGGTATCCGAGCTGGCAGCCCTGTCCAGTAAGGAGCCGTACTGCATCATCCTTCCAGACAAGGTAATTCTGAGGCCTTCACCAATAACAACGCCCAAGGTAATTTCAAAATTTCACCTTAACTGGGAGGCAGTGCTACCTAGCTTTACATCACCTCCTAGGCAGGAAGAAGAACTGGACCTAAAATGGGCCTAAAAAAGGACAAGCAGCCTCAACAAGAATAATCTCGACCTGGATCACCAAAGTAATAAAACTCACGTACGAGAAACAAGGGCTGACGCCTCCTCAGGCAACTAGAGCTCACTCTACCAGAGGGGTGGCAGCCTCCTGGGCAGCATTTGCCAAAGTACCAGTTGAGGAAATATGCAGGACGGCCAGCTGGTGTTCCTGCAAGACCTTTGCAAGACATTACAATCTAGACGTGACATCATCTAAGGCGTCTAGTTTCGGAAATGCCGTGATATCGGCTCCTTTTCAGGCAAAATAAAGAAAGATTCACTTAAGCAGCATTTATAGTTGTCGTCCGAGTCTTATATACATTTTCCCGCCCTAGGGTGCTAAATTAAATCCCATGATGTGCTGACGGGAGGACTGGCCAGGAAAATGGAAAATTGTTATTCTTACCTACGGTAATTTTCCTTTCCTGGCCTGTCCTCACGTCAGCACAGCCTTTCCCTCCCTATAGTCTGTCGTCCGCCAAATTAGTGGAACAAGGACTGGGGAGGAGGGGCCCCCTACTTATTAGCTAGGAGAAGGTGGTACTGGTAGACCGGAGGAGGGGATTAACCCATGATGTGCTGACGTGAGGACAGGCCAGGAAAGGAAAATTACCGTAGGTAAGAATAACAATTTTCCATTTTACCCAGTTTCTGTAGAGTTCCAACTATATATACGTTACCTAAAATACACAAAGATTCTGCCAAACCCCCAGCACGCCCTATAGATAACTCTATAGGTTCTGTGACTGCTAGACTGGGTCAATACCTCGACACTTTCCTTCAAGCTAGTGTCCTGAAAACCAGGGCCTATTTGAAGGATACTAAGAGTTTTTTACAACTCATTGGGGATATTGACCTAACAGGGAAAACTGATATACATCTAGTAACAGCTGATGTATCATCGCTAGACATGTGCAATTTTTTTCGTTACGAATACGTTTTCCGTCATTATTCGTTATTTTCGTTGATTCGTTAACCTACGAATGAACGAATGGTTTAGCGCAAATAATAACGAATAACGATATTTCCAAAAATAACGAATATGGAAAACTACGAAGATACGAAACTACTAAATGTAAAAGAACAACACAACAAAAGAAAAAAGAAACGAAAACATAGAAATAACGAAAACACCGAACACAAAAAAAAATCATAATTACGAAAAATAAACGAAAATGCAAACTTACTAACATTTGAAGAACGAAAAGAAAACAACCGAAATGCCGAACAAAGAATAAAAAACGAAAAGCAAAACTAATGAAAAATAAATTACGAATCTTCGGAAAACGGAAATGAAATAATGTAAATTCAATTTCATTAGTACTGTGACCAATAGCCACTCAGCGCTGTCCCTTCCCCTGAAGAGGTTTGTTCCTTCCCCCAATGAGCTTCTTTCTTATGTGGCTCCTTGACCTTGTGTCTTTATCTGTGTTAGTCAATCGCAGTAAATTACGATGTTTTACAAAATTACGACGAGTAGTGTGTCGAATAAACGTAAAATGTATTTTAACAGAATTACGAATGCAATAAAATCTACAAAAGAACGTTGTTATAATCAAATGAAATTAGACACGAAAATACGAATGATCATAAAGCAACGAAGATTTATTTCTTACGAAAATACAAACGCGGCATGATGGAAAATATAATGTAAATACGAATATCAAAACACCGAAAAATAAACCAACGTAAAAACGAATGAACGAATAAATTTATTGTAAAAATACGAACAAGGCAGAATACAACATTTAACGAAAATACTAATCTCGAATCAACGAAAAATAAACTAACATAAAAAAACGGAAACGGAAAAAAAAGTGTTACGAAAATACTAAAGAGTACGAATACGATAACTAACGTCTTACGAAATTACGACTCGTTACGAATCACGATAAACGAACAGAAACGAAACAGAAATAAACGAAAAAAAATTTTGTGCACATGTCTAATCATCGCTGTACACAATTATTCAGCACAATGACGCATTACTAGCCCTTAACTGGGCATTATGCCAGCAAGATGATTTACCGCACAAACAAAACGTTTTCCTGGGACAGGCTTTAGATTTTTGGTTATCCCGAAACTACTTCTGGTACAATCAAGAGTTTTACTCCCAGAAAAGGGGAGTGGCTATGGGGGCTAGATTTGCTCCCAGTATAGCCAACCTTTTTATGGGTGAATGGGAAGACAAATCAGTGTTTCTAAATAAGAAAGATGGCCTCCTATTCTATAGGAGTTACATCGATGATTTGTTCTTCATTTGGGAAGGTTATCGAGACATCTCTACTATCATTTTTGGATGAACTAAACACCAACAAAAATAATATTAAGTTGGAATATGAATTTAGTAAAGAACATATCCATTTTTTGGATGTCGATGTCAAATTACAAGGCTCAACCCTGATAACTAGCATTTACTTTAAACCGACTGACAGGAACAGTTATCTGCCACTGACCAGTGGCCACCACCCGAATTGATTAAGAAACATACCAAAAGGTCAGTTGATGAGGGTCAAGCGAAATTGCACTAATAATGATGATTTTGTCACCCATTCTGAAACTATAAAAAAGAGGTTTATGCAAAAGGGATATAGTAAGGAAAATCTCGATAAAATTGCGAAAGAACTAGAGGATATGCCGAGAGAGGCGTGTCTCACTAATAAAGACCGCCCTATAAATTCCAAACAAGAATGGAGTTTTCTCTCTAACTTTCATGGTCAATATAAAGATATAGAGACAATATTCAAACGACATTGGCACGTTTTATGTATGGATAAAGTTCTTTATCAAGCCTTACCCACCATCCCTCAGTTTATTTATCGTAAATCACCTAACTTTGGGGACAAAGTAGTACAAAAGGTGTTGGATCCACCCAAAAAGAAAAGTATGTGTTGGCAAATCACAGGGTTCTATTCTTGCAGGAAATGCAGTTCATGCTTAGTGGTTAATAACCCTATTAGAGGCCTGTCAGAATTTGTCTCAACTGGAAATAATAAAAGGTGTAATATTACCGAATTTATTACGTGTAACTCTACACATGTTGTATATGTTCTGCAATGTCCGTGTAATCTCATGTATGTAGGCCGTACTAAGAGAAAATTGAAAATACGGATAGCAGAACATGTTCATAATATTGAACTTGGTTTTAAATACCATAGTGTTTCTCTACATTTAAAAAAATTCCACAATAAAGATCCGTCCTGTTTAAAATTTTGGGGAATTGACTGTATCCACCCTAACTGGAGGGGATCGAACCTTGTAAGAGAAATATCTAAACGTAAAACAAGATGGATATATTTTATGGATACTCTAACTCCTAAGGGTATGAATGTGGAGTTGGATGTAAATTGTTTTATCAGTGATTTTAAGTTTTAGTATTATGTTAGGTAGGGTCACCTTTTTATATAGAAGATGAATTATATTAATTATATATATTTCATAGATATGTTTAATGATAATAATTGATTTTATATGTATTTTAAATTAATTGTAATTTTCGTTTGATTTGTATATTTTAGTGTTAGTTTATGTAATTGTAATTTTATTGATTCAGATATCATTAACATGTCCACTATATTATTTGGGATGCAATATTCTTTGTGCCCATTAGGGGTCAGCAAATAAATATTTGCATTACCGTCTATATCAGGGGTGTAAACACAAGGCCCGCGGGCCGAATCCGGCCCGCCAGACCCTGTAATGTGGCCCGCGCAGCGGCAAGCCAGCCTCCATGTCCTCTTTTCACAGCCGCTATCTGCTGCTAACACAGGTCTCCTTGGCAACCGGAGTAAACACTTCCTCCCTCTCCTCCTCAGTACTGTGTGTAGCCGTCGCTGAGCGCATGCAGTGGATCCAGCATGTACCTCCCCCAGCAGTTTTCCAGCCTATCTCCTGCAGGCTGCTGCTTGAGTGGAAGGGAAAGGGATGTGCTTGACCCCTGAGGCCATGCCCGCCTGGAAGAGGGAGGTGTGAGCAGATTAGCAGAGGGAGCCGAGTGACTGAACTTCCTGGAAGGTAAGCTCAGCAAGCAGTACATCGTGGATTTGTTTACAAGCACCTCAGCATAGAGGAGCTGTTAGCTGACAAATCAGATTGAACTTTTTCATGTGACACAGTGAGAAATTGGGCTCAATAAAGCATTGTACCCCCCCCCCCCCAGTGTGTGCTGTCCTCACCTAACTGGTGCATGATTTCCTGATCTCCCTGGTGTGTGCTCTCCTCGCCTAACTGGTGTATGATTTCCTGACCTCCCTGGTGTGTGCTCTCCTCGCCTAACTGGTGCATGATTTCCTGACCTCCCTGGTGTGTGCTCTCCTCGCCTAACTGGTGCATGATTTCCTGACCTCCCTGGTGTGTGCTCTCCTCGCCTAACTGGTGCATGATTTCCTGACCTCCCTGGTGTGTGCGCTCCTCGCCTAACTGGTGCATGATTTCCTGACCTCCCTGGTATGTGCGCTCCTCGCCTCCCTGGTGCATGCTCTTCTTACCTGCCTGGTTTGCTTTGGGAGGTGGGGGGACTGTGGAGGTGTGTAGAAAGATGCAGTTAGAGGTGGGAGTTGGGGACAGAGTGCTGGGTGCAGGGGTCAGAACCCCGGAGTAGGGGAGAAAGTGAGATGTTGCACATTGGGCACAGCCCACCCACTAAGCTCTGCCTTCTGCACATAGCACACCCCTGAATTTCTGTACGTAGCACACACACGCCTAAATTTGTAGCACACCCCTGAATTTCTGTATGTCGCACACCCCTGAATTCCTACCCTCTGTACATAATGCACTGCTAAACCCTGCACTCTGTATGTAGCATAATCCTAAACTCTGCACTCTGTATGTAGTGCGACCCAGATACAACTGGCCCTTTGAGGGCCACCACACTGCTGATGCGGCCCTCGACAAAATTGAGTTTGACACCCCTGGTCTATATGGTATGCTAAACAGAGATGAATGGTCAGGGCGGATGTGAAACTAAGTCCGGACACCTGCACATCAATTAGCAATGGGCAGCACGCTATATAAATACTAAACATTCAGTTGTACAACCACACCCACAGATGAAGTCATTCCTATGACGAAACGCGTCTGGATTGGTTGAGACAACTGTCAATCTAAGTGACGTCATCACACTGCTTGGCGCCGACGTGTGTGAACACAGCGGGATCTTACTAACAGAGTCAGGCGGCGAGCGCTGCTTGGAATACCTGTGTCAGAGACCAGCTGCGGTGATGCACGATCTTGATGTGTGATATATGCCTAACGTTTTCACCAAAATTGTGAGTGTAATTCTTACATTTTATGTGCTTTTAACAATAAACCCTACGGAATTACGCTATGTGCCACCATCTGCTTTTTTTCCCATACATGTGAGTTGATACCTTTAAGAGGATTGGATTTGGATTTTGCTCTCAGGCTGTGTGTTACAATACAACGCTTTATATCCAGCGCTGTCTGATAAGAGTTTGATTCAGCTATTGCACGTGGTGGTGGTTAAAAAGAACCTTATGGTGTTTGAGAGATATATTCCCTCTTTCTTCTTCACGGATTACCTTGGGATTACCTTTTTTTACCATCATTTATTTATATGAACTTTGGACTTTTCATATTATAGCAATTGTTATTCTAATTAAGGAGCGCTGCTTCATATTGTTTTTCTATATGTGGTTTGTCATTAGGTATTTTGTACTGTCTTACATTGTATTGCATCACAGCTGTGCCAAGGAGATTGAGCCAAGTTAGTTGGGTTTATTGGTAGAGTGCAGGCCCAAATCAAACCAGCAGCTCCTTCGAGGGTCAGTGCTACACATGGGGGCTCGTCCGGGATCCTGTCACTCTACAAGCAAGCCTGCCCCCTTCAGGCTACCATGGACCCCATCAAAGTAGTCCAGTGGTGCAAAGCAGAAGGGACACGCTCAGAAGCAAGCATGGCCATTGAACTTCCAGGGAGCGACTGGGGAAAGAAACAAATTAAAGAGGTGGTACAAACATTGTCCCCGGACAGAAAGGCTTACGTGGTCGCAGTGAAACCAGATCCTGGGACCGACTGCACCTATGCACTGATAGAGTGGGGACGGGATGTCCCTGAAAGTTTCCACGGTGCCAGTATAAAATTGTCTGAAAAGACAGAGTTCCATTTGACACATCCCAGCAAGCATGAAGGGCACTCTCTCAGTCAGAAGCAGTTAGAACCTTTAGACAGGAAAGCAGGGGCTGCTGCTAAATCACTGGCAGATCGACAGCTGGCTGATCTGAAACGACAGTACTGTGACATACAGGAGAAGTTTCAAGAGACCTCCAGTATTATAGCTGAACGCATTAATAGGTTACGTGTCGGTTTGAAGGACCAGAGAGATAGCCAGATAACGCCCAACCCCGAGAAGGTGCTGAAAAAACGCACCCAGGGCCGCTTGCAGGAAGTAACCATTCGGAAGGATTTCCACATTGATGGCCAGATAGGAGAAAAGGGGCAGAAGGACAAACTGTCCTACACCAGCCTCCTACACCAAATAGAATTGGGGCTACAGAAAGGATACCTGGAATCGGAAATTAGAGAGGCTGTAATCCATGCCATCAGCCCAGGTTCATATGTTAGGGGCATGTTGGAGAGGAAGAGTGGATTGACCTTGAACCAGCTAAAGAGGATACTGAAAAGATATTATGAGGAGGAAGATGGCACTGAGCTGTTTCATCGACTGATAAATATGACACAGGATAGTAGAGAGACTCCTCAGAACTTCCTATTTCGGGCCATTGAGCTCAAGGACCGCCTGCTGTTCGCATCAAAGGAAGCGGAGAGCATTTTGGAGCCAAGCTAGTTAAGAGGAAATTCCGGAGATCTGTGACTATGGGATCGAGGAGTGACTATATCAAGCTACAATTGAAGCAGTATTTGGAATATCCCTCAACTCCGGATGAGGTCCTCATTGAGAAAGTGAATGAAGCAGATAAGATGGAGATTGAGAGAGACCAAAAACAGAGGAAACTTCAAGCTTCTAACACCACAAGTGCTAAAATACAGCAGATAGGTGTCCCCTCAGACACTCAGGAACTGAATCTACTGGCAGCAAGCGTTGAACAGGGATTATGGCTTTCACCTATTCACCACCTACCCGTAAGTCAGATTGGACTGGAGAAGCTGTTCCAGACCCAGAAAGAAATACTGGAGATGATGACCATGTTGATCACTCGTCTGGTGAAACCCCAGACAGAAGAAGTCCCGCCACTCAGGGCTCCGGAGACTCCTACCATTAACCGCCCTATGAAACAAACACAGAGGGGTAGATTCATGTAGATCAGCGGATCTTTTGATCCGCGTGATCTATCTTGTTTACGATCCGCCTGCGCCAGTTTTTGAGGCAAGTGCTGTATTCAGAAAGCACTTGCCTCGTAATTAGCCCTGGCGGATCGTAAATCCCCCGGCGGAATGCAAATTCCGCGGCTAGGGGGAGTTTACTATTTAAATCACGCGCGTCCCCGCGCCGATCGTACTGCGCATGCGCCGCCGGCAAAATTTCCCGACGTGCATTGCTTTAAATGACGTCGCAAGGACGTCATTGTTTTCGTCGTTAACGCTATTAACGTATGGCCATATTCCCGGACGACTTACGTAAACGACGTAAAAAATTCAAAACTCGACGCGGGAACGACAGCCATACTTAACATAGGATCCGCCGCACTTACCCCGCATATAGCAGGGGTAACCATCCGCCGGAAAAAGACGAACGCAAACGACGTAAAAAAAAAAGCGACTGCCGGGCGTTCGGTTCTGAATCGGCGGTTCTCCTCATTTGCATATTCGTCGCGTAGAAAAAAAGAAGCGCCACCTAGCGGACGGCGGGAGAATGCAGCCTAAGAACCGACAGTGTAACTCACTTACACCAGTCGGCTCTAAGGGAGATCTATGCGGAACCTGATTCGAGGAATCAGCCGCATAGATCCGAGCGTCGGATCTCACAGATCCGACGGTGTATCAGTAGATACACCGTCGGATCTCTACATGAATCTACCCCAGAGAGTCTGCTTCAAATGTGGAGGAGTAGGACATCTCAGGCGAGTGTGCCCAAGCCCAGTAACTGAGACAAAATCCAAACAGCCGGGGGGAAAACTTCAGAGGGCCCCAGTGAAGGAGTCAACTGGGCGCCCGGTTGTAATAGCTAACTCCACACCGACTCATATGCCCCTGACCACTGGGGTCACCAACAAGCCAGGACGGAAAAAAGAGAGACCCCCAAAACCAAAGGCGAAGGTACAAGCCACCAAACAGGCTAAAGGTACTGAAATCAGTGGATTTCCCCCCAAGCTGGGGGAACCCTACCCAATTGTCCCCATCCAAGTAGAGGGGATTTATACGAAAGCCCTGCTGGACACTGGAGCCCAAGTAACCTTGCTCTACAGGGATTTCTATGACAGACATCATAAGCACCTGCCGTTACAGAAATTGGAGGAACTAGAGATATGGGGATTAGGCACTCAGAACTTCCCATATGATGGTTACCTGCCGGTCAGACTCACCTTCGACCCAAGAACAGCAGGAGAGGCTGAGACTTTCGACACCTTGGCCATAGTGTGCCCTCGTCCCCCAGGGGCTGACAAAAATTCCCTCATATAGTGTTGTTGTGAATACAATTGCCTTAGGGTGGTAATCACTCACCCACTTATATATATGTGCCACATCCTCAATATATAGATTTGTGAAAAAAACATGTACTCATGTCCTTAACAGAAAAATTGACTTTTTAGGCACAACCTGTTAAAATGAATATTTTTTAATAGAAAAATACAAAATACATCATAATTACACTACAATAGACAGAAAACAAAACACAAATAAGGACCCCATCTCTGTCACTCTGAGGTGAACACTCATTAGCCACAGGGCTTTTTGTATAAAACAAATATTGCGCTGGGTAGAGTGATGATATCACGGATGAGACAAATTGGATCCTTATGATATAAAATTCAGCTCGACATGTTTCGCGACTTAGTGTACATCGCTTCTTCGGGAGCTTCTGAATATTAAAAATATATAAGAAATTTCTATTAGAAGAATAAATATATTGTGCAGCAGTGGCGGCCCGTCCATAGGGGCGCCCGGGCGCCGCCCCCCCCCCCCCTCCTGTAGTAAAAAAACAAAAAACGGGCCCTTTAAGACATTTTATTTTGCTAAAATGTCATTTTTAGTTTTACCTGCAGTTCTGGCAGCCGTCAATAGAGGGCGCTGCAGCGCCATCCCCTATCGCAAATAACACACATTCAATGCAATGCATTGAATGTGAGTTATCATTGTTGCCAGCTGCCGCTGGTCTATTCATATAACCGGACGTTTGGGCGCCGGTTACCTGAATAGCGGCAGCTGATTGGCTGAGGGGAACTGTCTATCAGAGCTGCTGGCTCTATTAGGCTTTCCAAGTACAGCCCTCCGGCTCTTGGATGTCTATACTTGGAGTGCAGGCAACCTGCGTTCCTTGCATAAGACTGACGGCCGTTTCAGCCAATAAGGTTCCCGGATTCTGGTTATCAGGAACCTGATTGGCTGAAGCTTCACCTCGGCGGCAGAAGACATCGAGGGAGGACATGGAAGCTTCAGGTAAGTGCTTTTTTACAGGGAAAGGGGCATCATGGGGCACAGTGGCATCATGGGGCACAGTGGTGACAAAGGGCACAGAGGCGACAATGAGCACAGTGGCATGGGGCACAGTGGTGACAATGGGAACAGTGGCATCATGGGGCACAGTGATGACAATAGGAACAGTGGCATCATGGGGCACAGTAGTGACAATGGGCACAGTGGTGACAATTAAAGCACAGTGACTGCATTTGATGGCATGGCACATGGGTGACAATTGATGGCACAGTTGCTGTGTTGCATGGCACAGTGGTGACAATTAATGGCACAGTGACTGCATTTGATGGCATGGCACAGTGGTGACAATTGATGGCATGGCACAGTGGTGACAATTGATGGCACAGTGACTGCATTTGATGGCATGGCACAGTGGTGAGAATTGATGGCACAGTTGCTGTGTTTGATTGCATGGCACAGTGGTGACAATTGATGGCACAGTGGCTGTGTTTGATGGCATGGCACAGTGGTGACAATTGATGGCACAGTTGTTGCATTTGATGGCATGGCACAGTGGTGACAATTGATAGCACAGTTGCTGTGTTGCATGGCACAGTGGTGACAATTGATGGCACAGTTGCTGCATTTGATGGCATGGCACAGTGGTGACAATTGATGGCACAGTTGCTGTGTTGCATGGCACAGTGGTGACAATTGATGGCACAGTTGCTGTGTTGCATGGCACAGTGGTGACAATTGATGACACAGTTGCTGCATTTGATGGCATGGAACAGTGGTGACAATTGATGGCACAGTTGCTGTGTTGCATGGCACAGTGGTGACAATTGATGGCACAGTTGCTGTGTTGCATGGCACAGTGGTGACAATTGATGGCCCAGTTGCTGCATTTGATGGCATGGCACAGTGGTGACAATTGATGGCACAGTTGCTGTGTTGCATGGCACAGTGGTGACAATTGATGGCACAGTTGCTGTGTTGCATGGCACAGTGGTGACAATTGATGGCACAGTGGCTGCATGTGATGGGCACAGTGAGGCTGCAATTATTTATTTTCCGTTTGCGCCCACCCAAAAATTTTGAGCACCAGCCGCCACTGTTGTGCAGTAAATTACATACAGTGAGTATATACTATTAAATAAAGCCTACAAAGTGGGCATGAGAATAATTGATGATGTAAGTATATATAACTTGTATACTCACCGATCAACGGTGCTTTATTGTTGAATAAAGATAAGTGACATTGTGCATTCCAATCACATAAACCTCCTAGTAGTTAACCACACCCAGCCCCATAGAATGTAATTAGATGAGAAAAGAGAATTGGGGTGGGGACTAGTGCGTACCACCCCCACAACCGCCACAACCCAAAAAGCAACGTGGGAACAAGTTGGGGTATATCTGATAATAAGAGAGAATACAGTTTTAATGAGCGCACATAATAAAACAGTGCATAAGGTAAACTAATATTCAGGGATCATTATATTCATAAAGGACTAAATACCTTATTCAGAATTATAATGAAGCTCGGATAGGCCAGAAAAGACTGAAAAAATTAATGAATAAAGACGTCCTCAAATCGGCCCCACAGGAAATTCCCAATAGCCAAGTCTGTAGTAGAAACATCTGGCTGTTAATATTTGGCTTAGATGATGATTATTTAAATAAATTAGTAAGCTACCAAAGTAACTGATATGGCCATTTTTACCTTAAAGTGGAGTTCCACCCACAATTTCACTTTTTAAATATAAATACCCATGTAATACACAAGCTTAATGTATTCTAGTTAAGTTAGTCTGTAAACTAAGGTCCGTTTTGTTAGGTTGTTACAGCATTTAGATTAGTTTATAATCTAGACATAGACCGTGGCCATCTTAAGTGTGGGCATCATGAAGACAGACTGTATGACTTCCTGGATTTCAGCTTTGCATATCTCGCACATGCTCAGAGCTGCACAAGCAATGTAATAGGTATCAGTCAGGTTTGCAATGACTACTGGGAAATATGCCTATCCCAGAAACCCTTGCAAATAGCCATGTGACTTAATAGCCTAGGCTAATAAGGAGTAGGAAGTAATGAAGGACTACAAAATAAAGGTATTTACAAGCAACAAAATAAATAAAAATTGTCCATTCTGAACACTATGAGATTAGGGCATGCAGCACAGACAAACATAAAAAAATGGGTGGAACTCCACTTTAAAAATATTCAAGGAGATGTGAAATAATTGCTGACCAATAGATCTCATAAATGGCCACTAGATGGCAGTGGTAACCTCCAAAGCACTTCCAATATAAGAAACAGGCTGGAGAAAATAAGAACATTTAAAAACGGGGGGGGGATTATTAAACCCAGGTGAAAGACTCTTTGAACAGAGAAACACCTATAATTAGGGGTGGATTGGAGCATGATAGTAACATACCTTGGGGAGTCCTAGAATTGAGGAACGAAAAAACGCAGACTACAGCAGGCTGGAGAGAGTCTCCAGCAAAGTGCACCCTCCAAGAGACACCTGGAGAGTGAACTGGCCCAGGTCGGTTAATATACCCCGCACGGGTGACGTCACCGGCCGGCCAAGAAAACACACAGAATACACACAGAGGGGCTGATTTACCAAGCCTGTGCGCCATGACTCATGGTGCACAAGCAGGAGTAAAACTGTTTTTGACATTTACAAAAGAAACACGCTGCCAGTGCAGCGTGTTTCCTCATTTACTAAAGTGCCTAATGCGCCCAGGAGAGGGCGCACGGCACGCCAGTACAGAGCTGGCGTGCGGCATTTAGTAATGTAAACATCGGGGATTCGGGCGGGAGTTTATGAGGGGAGGGAGGGGGGTGATGCAGGGGAAGTGAGGTGACATGTGTTTGAACGTGTGTGGCGGGCCGAATTGAAAGGGAAAGTGACTTTTGGGACCCGATCCCCGTGCGCTTGCAAAGTACGCTAGAACCTCGGAAGGTTCATTTGCATACTGGGCATGCGCAGAGGGAGAAATCGGGGCTTTGCGTGCGCCTCTTCAGTACGCCGGGAAATTCTTGGTAAATACCAAGGGGCGTAGCAGTGTTTGCACTGCGTGAAGCGACGTACGGGAAGCTCCGAGGTGTTCTCGGGCTGCGCTGACACTGAAGGGGAACTCCGCACCAAATTTCAAATTTGAAACCGGCGCGGCTTCCCCCCCCCAGGGTCACAATAGGCTCTTCGGCTTGGTCCGGAACGTGAGGGGTTAACCCACGCCAAAATCGGCGTGGGGTTCCCCCCCAGATCCGTACCAAGCCCTCATCCCAAGCATGCAATCTGGCCGGACAGGAATGGGGGTGGGGACGAGCGAGCGCCCCCCCCCCCTCCTGAGCCGTACCAGACCACATGCCCTCGACATGGGGGAGTGTGTGCTTTGAGGGAGGGGGGCACTGCCCCCCCACCCCAAAGCACTCTTGTCCCCATGTCGATAGGGACAAGAGCCTCTTCCCGACAACCCTGGCCATTGGTTGTCGGGGTATGCGGGCGGGAGCCAATCAGAATCTGAGAGCCACTTTAATAAAGCGGCCCCCAGATTCTGGCCCCCCACCCTATGTGAATGAGTATGAGGGAACATGGTACCCCTACCCATTCACCTGGTGGGAAAAGTTGTAACACAAATAAACCACACAAGAATAAAATAATTTATTAGCCAGCTCCGGGGGTCTTCCGCCAACCCACCCCGGTCTTCGCCGCCGCTGTCTTCCGCTGCGGCCCCCTTCACCACGAAGCTCCGTGCTTGTTTGATGAGGGCAGCGGGCTTCGACGTTTTCTCCGGGGGGAGGGTCGCACATCTCCCCCCGGTTTTCTAGGCGTCTTCCGCCGCGGCCCCCTTCACCATGAAGCTTCCTGCCTATGGGGGAGGGCCGCGGGCTTCGTAGTTTTCTGCCGGGGGGGGGGCTCTCGATAGCCTCTTCTGCCTGGCTCTTCCGCGGGGGCCAGGGCTTCTCGTCACTGTGTCGCCGTCTTCTGCCGCTGCCCCCTTCACCACGAAGCTCCGTGCTTGTTTGATGAGGGCAGCGGGCTTCCGACGTCTTCGACCGGAGCGAGGGTCGTACATCCCACTCCGGATTTTGTCGCCGGCTTCTGCCTGGCTCCTGCTGGGGCCAGGGCTTCTCGTCGCTGTCTTCCGCCGCGGGGTGACACTCGCGGGCTTCTTCTTCCATTCGATGTTGACACAGCAAGGTGCGGCGCTGAAATGCCTTGTGAGCGGCGGGCAAGGACTTATATTGGCATAGGGCGTGGGCGTGGTTATGCCAACATGTGACCTTAACCCATGTGACAGTGATGTCACATCACATTACTGTCACATGGGTTAAGGTCACATGTTGGCATAACCACGCCCACGCCCTATGCCAATATAAGTCCTTGCCCGCCGCTCACAAGGCATTTCAGCGCCGGACCTCGCCGTGTCAACATCGAATGGAAGAAGAAGCCCGCGAGTGTCACCCCGCGGCGGAAGACAGCGACGAGAAGCCCTGGCCCCAGGAGGAGCCAGGCAGAAGCCGGCGACGAAATCCGGAGTGGGATGTACGACCCTCGCTCCGGTCGAAGACGTCGGAAGCCCGCTGCCCTCATCAAACAAGCACGGAGCTTCGTGGTGAAGGGGGCAGCGGCAGAAGAGAGCGACGAGAAGCCCGCCACGTCCAAGTCCTGGATGGGATGTGCGACCCTCGTCCAGGCAGAAGAAATCGAAGGGGGCGGCGGCGGAAGACAGCCACGAGAAGCCCGGAGAGTGGCGCCCTCCGGCGGAAGATGGCGAAAGAAGCCCTGGCCTCGGGAGGAGCCAGGCAGAAGCGGAGGAGCCCGAGGTGGGGCGACACCCCCGTTGTTCTCCGCTGTTTTCGGCCGGCCCCCCTATATGTGAAAGAGCTTAATTTTGGGGTGGGGGCCCAGTCGAGCATGGCGGAGAGCATGGGTGGGTGTTTCCCCCCCCGGCAGAAAACGGCTAGAAGACCGAGGAGTGGCGACGCCCCCGTTGTTCTCCGCCATTTCCGCCGCCCCCCCCCGGATGTAAAAGAGCTTGATTTGGGGTAGGGGGCCTGGCCAAACATGGCGGAGAGCATCGGTGGGTGTCTCTCTCCCCGGCGGAAGGCGGCGGCGAAGACCGGGGGGGTAAGTGTACCCCCCCGGCGGAAGGCGGCGGCGAAGACCGGGGGGGGGGGGTAGGTGTACCCCCCCGGCGGAAGGCGAAGACCGAGGAGGGGTAATTTTTTTATTTATAAAACTACGACCAAAAGGTTAACAAATATATAAAATAAACAAAATAACTAAATAAACCAAATAACACAAAAACAAACAACAGAACACAAACCATCAAATCACCGACCTCCACCCACCAAGAAATAACTATAAAGAAAGAAAAATAGCACCAGAACAGGTATTTACAACAGGCTCACTGGTACAAGAGAAAGTCTTTATAGTCCATCAAAAAAGCTTGCCCATATCATTGCCAAAAAAACACTTAAAACGGCTCACTGGTACAGTAGGGAGATATTAAAGTCCATAGAAACCACTACTGTCCAGATCATCGCCAACCCACAACACACCCCACCATCACAATAACAAATACCTACAACCCACGTATGAGCAAGAACATGATAGTCAGACATGTCTGTAGCCTTATTTCAAAAAAAATACCATAAACAAAATCTAAGGGGGTGAAAAAGGATAGATGCCCCTACCCATGGAGAGGGGCAGAGCCGTGACCTAAGGTGGCTGGAAGAGGAACCCCCTCCATAAATGGGCACACCTCTCAGGCCCGACCCTGCTCCTTTCCAGATCCCGCACCTTCACCAACTCCCGAAAGATATTGCCCACCACCTCATGCACAGACAGGATTTTGTCCCTAGTGGACACCAAACACCGAGCGTGCCAAGTGTAATAAAGCACAACTAGGCTGACTAAATAAAGTGACGATAACTCAAATCCCCTGCGGACCCCAAAATCACCATACACTCGCTCAGCATAGGTCAGGGCCGGAAGGCGCGGGGGTAGCCAATGGCACCCCCTACCCTCGTAAGAACCTCCATGTTGAAGGGACATTGGACCAGAAAATGGTCCATGGTCTCCAATGTCCCACCACATTCCTGACGGGGGCAGTCCCTGTCCCCCAGGTTCCTGTATTTGAGATTCGCACGGACATAGAGTCGTCCATGGAACGACCTCCATGCGAGATCCCAAAACTTATTTGGAATTCTAGAAGAATTCAAGAGGGCTAGCCCCTCCGTGAGGACCCTCTCAGGGCAGTCCCTCAAAGACAGGGGCTTCAAAATGTCCGAGGCCATGACCCTCAGGTACAGCTCCCGCCGACCCAAAGAGCCCACCTCCAGGGCAGTTATCCGCCACTGCCTCAGTACCTTTAATGCCAGGGGGACATAGGAAGGGAGATACCCATGCGATCTCCTCAGATCGCCGGGCCTCCCCCCACTGCCTCAAGAACAGCAAGAGCCAGTCCTTGCATGAACACTCCCACCAGGAAGGCTTGTCCACAAATATGGACTGCAAATTGTATTTAACAAAGATGGTGACAAAGAACACCACCGGGTTGACCATGTCCAACCCACCTTGCCGTCGCTGGCGGTATGTGACCTCCCTCTTGATCAGGTTCAGTCTGCTTCCCCACAACAGCAGGAAGAACAGACCATAGACCCGAGCATAGAGAGATGCTGGCAAAATACACACATAGCTTACAAAGAGAAACTCGGGCAATAAGTACGTCTTGACCAAGCTTACCCTTTCCCTCAGGGAAAGTTTCCAACCTTTCCAGGCCTTCACCTTCCGAGTGGCACTCACCAGCCTGCGCTCCCAGTTTAGCTTGGGATAATCTCCCGGGCCGAAATGAATGCCAAGAACTCGAATCTCTGGTACGGGCGTGGGGAACACGTCCGGAAGGGGGAACTGCTCCCCCTCCTTCCCCAACCAGAAAACTTCACTCTTGTCCCAATTGACCAGCGAGCCTGACGCCTCAGAGTAGCACCCGATCTGGGACTCCACATAATGGGCCTCCTCACGACCAGATACCACCACCGAGACGTTGTCCGCATAGGCCACAACCCTCACCGCCGAAACCGGACCCCCGACAGGTCCCACCGAAACCCCCCCCAGACGCCCGCAGTCTAGCCTCCTTACAAAGGGGTCGACCGCAAAGATGTACAGGAGGGGGCTCAGCGGGCACCCCTGCCGGACGCCAGAGTCCACAGCAAAGGCCCGGCCCACCCAACCGTTGACAAGAGGGAAGCTCTCAGCTCCCCTATACAATACCTGCAGCCAATCAATGAATTGATCAGGCAGACCGTATCTCCTCAGAAGCAGCCAAAGGTACTCGTGGTTCACCCGATCAAACGCCTTAGCCTGATCCAGTGCAAGCAGATACCGCTCGCTGCCATCAGCCCTGCAGCTTTCCACAGCCTCCCGGACGCTCAGGACGGCACTAAAAGTGCCCCGGCCAGGAATTGTGCAGTGCTGAGAGGGAGACAGCATCCTGCCCGCCAAAGCAGACAGACGTGTAAACAAGATCTTTGCCAGTATCTTCCTATCTGTGGTAAGAAGGGCGATCGGACGCCAATTCTCCACCACAGACAGATCTTTCCCCTTTGACAGTAGGATCAGAGCTGACCTTCTCATTGAGGGAGGCAGCAGGCCATAGGCCAAACATTCACTAAACACGTCCCTCAGATGAGGAGCCAAGAGGCTCTTAAAGGTTTTGTAGAATTGGGCCGTGAGCCCATCGGGCCCAGGTGACTTTTTAGAAGCTAAAGAGCTAATAGCCTGCTCGACTTCAGCTACCGAGATCTCTTCTGTCAGCTTCAACACGGCTGAGAAAATCGAAGGCCATAAAACGAGCTCCTGCAGAACGAATACTTGCGACATTAATGGTCGCAAGCCGTATTGGAGAGGGTACCGCCATCAGAATGATTGAAAGTGGTCACGTTCTCCTTCATACTACAAACACAAAAACATATTTACATATATACATGCTTATACCCCGTCCTCCTCAGAGTCCGAGGAGGACGTCAAAATGCCATATGGGTTCCCCAGGGACACCCCACTTTGTGCCCCTGGAGGAACCCCACCCCTCAGGGGGAGGACGGGACCTACGCGGGGGGGGACTAGGGGGTAGGACACGAGGGAGGGGGGGTGAGGGGGGAGGGCACGGGGTGACAGATGTAGGACCGGGTGGTGGGGGGGGGCAGTGGGGTGAGGGGGGAAGGGGGATGGGGATTGGCCCTGCAACAAAAGGAGGGGAAGGCCAGGCCCCCGGATCCACAGGCCCGGGACCCCCAGGCCCTCCCGACTCCTCCCCACCGGCTTCACCTTCCGGAGGATCGGGAGCCTCCTGACCAACCGTGCCCGTGTCCTCCCGGGGGGAGCCCCACGCCCACGCCTGCTCCGCCTTCTCTGAGGCAATGGGCCTGTTGGTCCCTCCGGAGTAGCATTAGGGGCTCCAGGATCCCCGTCCCCCCGGCGATTATCAGCCGGGGGAGCTTCAGCCGCTCCCGACCCGGGAGGTCCCCCCCCTGAGGAAGGACCCCGATATGCTTTGGGGCACCTACTAAATGGGTGCCCCATCTCACCGCATAAATTGCAGCAGATATCCCCACATGAGTCGGACAGGTGGCCAAAAGCGTGACATCTGCCACATCTGACCACCGTGCAGTCCGAACTCATGTGGGTCGGGCTACCACACTTAAAGCATCGGCGGGGCTGTCCCGGGTAGAAGGCCAGGATCCGGTCTCTTCCCAGGAAAGTGCTCCCAGGGAGGTGGGCAACACTGTTGCCCTCCCTCCTGAGCCGGACCCTGGTCAACCAAGCCCCGGTCCAGACCCCGCGCTCATCGAGGTTCTTCCTCAGGGGGGTCTGCAACTGCCCGTACCTCCCGAGCCAGGTGGCAATGTCCTCCGGAGGGAGCGACTCGTTCCGCACCAGGATGGTGACATTCTTAACCTCCTCCTGCCTGGAGATGGGAACGAGCCTGTACTTCTTCCAAGGGTCAACGCCCCTCACCAACCCAAAGTTGGTGATGAAGCGTTCCATACACACGGGAGTGACAAAACTTATATCGAACTCCCGTGTGTTGGTGGGGTGAATGACAGCAAAAAGGTCACCCACCCCAAAACCTAAGGAGAGTACCAGGCCCACTACCTCACCACGGGCGGGGCAGGGGTCCGGACCCTCGTACCTAAGCTGAACCACATTCCTTCGCCTCCTCTCTGGACCACCCGTACCCCTCGTCCACGCCGACCCCTGCGCCCTCTCCTGGTCAGCAGGGGGGGCGCGGAAATTCTGGGCTCCAAAACGGCTGTACAGGTGGTCCAGAGGGGCACGAGAGCCCGCCACCTGGGCGAAGGAGCGACCCCCCTTCAAGGCCGTCAACAGGTTGGTCTCTGGAGACCCCCGAAAAATATTCTCCGGAAGTAGGGCCCCCCTCCTCAGCGCCCCCAGAAATGGGAGGGGACGGGGGGGCCCCCATCCCTGCCGGTGGTGCTGCACCCACCCCCGCTGAGACACCCTGGCCCACCACCCTTGGCCTGACTACAGGCCCTTCCCCCCCTGGGGCCAAAGCAGAGGGGGACACCTCCCCCACCAAACTCCCCCACCCAGACCCCTCTGCCACCTCAACAGCCCCTTGGGACTCCACCTGCACTGGGGGGATGCCCCCCTGGGACTCCTCCAACTGCCTGATGAAATCATAAGCGGCACAGTCCACCGGGAGGGGTCCCACCTGACACTCCCCCCACCCCGCCTGCGCTGCCTGGAGCCCCTCGGGGCTTACAATAGTGTCCATGGGGACCTGGGGGGGGTGGCAGCTTACCGTCCATAGTAACTAGTGTTGAGCAGAATATGCCATATTCGATTTCGCGATATATCACGAATATCTAGTCGAATATTCGAGATATATTCGCTAAATACGAATATTCGTGATATATTTTGGAAATGAAATCATTGCGAATTTTCGCTATCGCGAATGCGAATTGCGAATTGCGATTGCGAATGCGAATATTCGAGAAATGCGGAATGGAGCACTCTGATTGGCTCAGAATATTCGTGATATATTACAATACACAATAATTGCGAATATTCGAGAAATGCGGAATGGAGCACTCTGATTGGCTCAGAATATTCGTGATATATTACAATACACAATAATTGCGAATATTCGAGAAATGCGGAATGGAGCACTCTGATTGGCTCAGAATATTCGTGATATATTACAATACACAATAATTGCGAATATTCGGCAAATGCGGAAGGAGCACTCTGATTGGCTCAGAATATTCGTGATATATTACAATACACAATAATTGCGAATATTCGAGAAATGCGGAAGGAGCACTCTGATTGGCTCAGAATATTCGTGATATATTACAATATAAAATAATTGCGAAATTTCGAGAAATGCGGAATGGAGCACTCTGATTGGCTCAGAATATTCGTGATATATTACAATACAAAATAATCGCGCGATATCGCTATTGCCGAATAATCGCATTGCGATTTTTCTGCAATATAAAATGAGCGCTGCAGCTACTCGGCCCAAGGTCTCTAATCATACCAGCAATGCTTTTAGACGTCGATGGGGATCTCTAGGATGTGATCTGTTCTAAAAAAAAAAATTAAAAAATACGAATATTCGAAATAGCGAATATTCGCCGCGTTATTCGCGAATACTCGAATATGCAATATTCGTAGCGAATATTCGCAATGCGAATATTCGTGAGCAACACTAATAGTAACGTCCATAGTACCGTCCCTACTACCGTCCACTGCTCCATCCATCTCCTGCCGGGAGCGCCTGGAGGTGCCTGCTGCAGTACCTGGGACTGGGCTCCCCCGCGCCCCCGGAATCTCATCCCCCAGGTCCCCCAAGCTGCCGCCAACCTCCGCAGACACGCGGGGGGGCACTTCCGGTTCTGGTCGGGGCACTTCCGGTTCTGGTCGGGGCACTTCCGGTCGGGACACTTCCGTTCCGTTCCGGTCGGGCACTTCCGGTTCCGGTCGGGGCACTTCCGGTTCCTGGGCGGTCACTTCCGGGTCCCCAGGTCTCACAGTTTCTCCACCCCCAACAGCCCGGCGCCATCTTGACCACACTACACCCCAGCTGTTTACCATTAGATGTCTGCAGCATTATGCCTCCACCGTGTGTCTGTCTCTCTCCCAGTGACATGGCAGCTGCAGGAGCAGTCCCTGGCTTACTCCCTGCCAGATCATCCTGCTCCACTGCAAGCTGAGGGGTCATGGAGGTCGACACACGGCGGGCTTCAGCTGGGGCAGTGTGACTAACCCGGGGGAGCCTGGGCACGCTGACTTGAAGATGGCGGGGGGGTACCGCCGGCGGCACCTGGGCCCGGCGACCTCCTGGATCACTGGGCTCCCCGGACTTCGCCAACCCCCCAGTCCCTTCTACGGACCGAGGGATCGGCTCCCGGGAACCCTCCCCAGGTTTTATGGGCATACTGGGCCCTGCACCACCGGCACTCGCCCCCCCCCCCCCCCCCACTGCACCCAGGCTCCCCTGACTCTCCTGGCTGTTTGGGGGGTTGGGACCCCTTCTTAGACCGCCCGCTCCTCCTCGCTGCCTGGCTCCCTTCCCGGTTGGCCTGCTGGAGGGTCCTCCGGAGCTCCTCTAGGAAGTTCACCTCTCCAGCCCCACGTTGGCAAAAGCCCCCTAGGTATTCCCATATTTCTTTTACCTCTATTCCTAGGGTGGTGATGGCCCCCTTGTATTCAGATCTCTTATTACTGGAGCACCTGTCCCTCTTTTCCCTCAGGCCTGCGAGAGTAGTCATCTTTTCCACGCAGGCCTGAGATATCCTCACCAGCAGGGATTTGATTTTATCCCGCCTCTTCCTGGTTCTTGCCTCATTCTCACCTGGCTGAGGGGCTGTCCAGTCTGAGAGACCCTCCTGGGTCTCCAGGAAGAGACGGTCCTCCCTGCTGATGGTGGTGGCGGTGGTCTGGCTGGAGGGCAGGTGCTGTTGACTCCTCCGGAGGCCGGAAGCCGGTCCACCTCCTTGGCTGAGGGAGGCCATCCCACCCCTCTTCCGGGGCAGGGGGCTGGGGGCTGGAGGCTGGAGGCTGGTCCTGGTAGGCTGGATCCTGAACACAGGAGCTCTGGAAGACAGGTCTTCTCTCCTCTCCAGCAGGAAGCAGAATGAGCTCTGTGGGAGGATTCGGAACTACTGCCAGTGGGAGGAGCCCCCGTTGTTCTCCGCCATTTCCGCCGGCCCCCCCCGGATGTAAAAGAGCTTGATTTGGGGTAGGGGGCCTGGCCGAATATGGCCGAGAGCATCGGTGGGTGTCCCCCCCGGCGGAAGGCGGCGGCGAAGACCGGTGCAGGGCTGGAGCCCCCCGGCATAAAACGTCTCGAAGACCGAGGGGCTCCGCCCCCGTTGTTCTCTGCTTCTTTCGGCCGGCCCCCCCCGGATCTGAAAGAGCTTATTTTGGGGTGGGGGCCTGGCTGGACATGGCGGAGAGCATCGGTGGGTGTCCCCCCCCGGCAGAAAACGGCGAAGCCCGGGGGCCCAATGGGTTGGTGGTGGGGGGTCCCGGCAGAAGACCCCCGGAGCTGACTAATAAATTATTTTTTTCTGTGTGGTTTATTTGTGTTTACACTTTTCCACCCGGTGAATGGGTAGGGGTACGATGTACCCCATACTCATTCACATAGGGTGGGGGGCCAGAATCTGGGGGCCCCCTTAATATAGGGGGCTCTCAGATTCTGATAAGCCCCCCGCCCGCATACCCCGACAACCAACGGCCAGGGTTGTCGGGAAGAGGCTCTTGTCCCTATCGACATGGGGACAAGAGTGCTTTGGGGTGGGGGGGCAGTGCCCCCCTCCCCCACAGCACACACTCCCCCATGTCGAGGGCATGTGGTCTGGTACGGCTCAGGAGGGGGGGGGGGGCGCTCGCTCGTCCCCACCCCCATTCCTGTCCGACCAGACTGCGTGCCTGGGAGAAGGGTTTGGTCTGGATCTGAGGGGGAACCCCACGCTGTTTTTGGCGTGGGTTTAACCCCTTATGTTCCAGATCAAATCTAAGAGCCTGTTGTGCACCTGAAGGGGGACCCCCACGCCGTTTTTTTTATAATTTGGGGTGGAGTTCCCCTTTATCCCGGTCCTGGGGGGGGGGAATGCCTGCTCGTCTGTCCCTACAATGTATGAACAGCGATCTGTCATTTCCCCTACACAGTCCCCACCCCCTTTACAGTTAGAACACACCCAGGTAACATATTCAACCCCTTCCGCGCCCCTAGTGTTAACCCCTTCCCTGCCAGTGTCATTTTTTATAGTAAGCAATGCATTTCTATACCATTGCTCGCTAGAAAAATGCCAAATCTCACAAAAATGTGTCCGCCACAATGTCGCAGTAGCCAGAAAAAACAATGATAGCCACCATTACTAGTAAAACAAAAAATTATTCCAAAAAAACCCATAAGACCAACCCCTACTTAGAACTTTTGCCCAAACCAATCAAACGCTTATTGTGATTTTTTGCAAACAAAAATATGTCGAAGAATAATTATCGGCCTAAACTGAGGGCAAACATTTTTTGAATATATTTTGGGGGAGATTTATTATAGCAAACAGTAAAAAATATGTTTTTTTATTTACCAAATTGTCGCTATAATTTTTGGGTCAAGCAAAAAATAAGAAAAAACGCAGAGGTGATCAAATACCACCAAAAAAAAACAAATTAAACATTTTAACGTACGCTATGATACCTCACATGTGGGGTTTGAACGGGGGGGTTCATGTGGGCGGGGCTTACACTTTTAAGGCCCGCCCGCCCACATATGGAAACATCCTTCAAAACCCACATGTGAAGTATCATAGCGTGCGTAACAGCAAGAGGAATATTTTTAGCACTAGACCTCATCTGTAAATCTAAACTGGTAACCGGAAACAATAAAAATGCTGCTTGTTCGCTTCTGACTGCGAGCTACTAGGGACAGGGGCGTTTAAATTATTATTATTTAGGTTTGTTACGTAAAAATTCTATAAGACCTCCAGTTCAGCTTGTAAAGCATCACTCTAATGCTTACATCCCCCCCGCCATTGCAGATTTGATTCTGGTACTGCATTTCGAGTGAACTGGGCATGCTCGAACACTTAGAAAAATAAGCTGGTTGTCTGACCCTGAAAATGACATGCATCTTTCTGAGCATGCTCAGAAAGCTGTTTTTTTTGGCTTAGTAATTTAAGGACATCCTTAACAGGTGTAAGCAGTTACAAGTGCACACAAACTAGAGGCTGACATTTCTTCATGTGTTTCCAATTGGTTCATTAGCACACATGTTATAAAAAGCGTGGATAGTGCAGATGTCAGCTGCCCCTCAGAGGGGGCAGATTTGCTGGCTGGAAGTAATGGCGGAGTGAAACAGAGATGTTTTGGAGCAAGTTTTGTATTTTTTGATGTTTTCTCTGCTACATAATTTTGCTAAATGTTTCTCAAGATGTTAATGACTAATGTTTTAATCCTGTGGGTCTATCCTGTTATTTCAAAAGCATGATTTATTTTCCAATGACTGTGAAAATAAACATTGGTCTTTTTTGTTTTTAGGTGTGTTTTTATATATTTTTGGTGTGTTTATTTGTAATTTTTTTTTTTGCTTTCCTTGTTTTGTGGACCAATAAAATTACTTTCAAATTTTGAAGTTTGTTTTGTGATATTTTTTTCATGCTATGGATTTTGAACCGCTGCAGCTGAAATAGTTTGGGCCTAAACCATCAAGTGTGATTTGTCTCTAAGCTCTTTCCTGGTGTGTATGCATGAAATGTTTAGTCACCAGAAAAGGAAGGAATGTTTCCTAGAATTGATGTCCAGACTGACTTTTTAAAGCACATGTGCAAGATGTAGGAAAAGCTGCAAACATGGCCTGTTGGGGGGGGGGGGGGGGGGGGTGGTTTTTTGTTTTTTTTTGGACAGGCTTGAAGTGCTGATTTACAGCGCTGTGCTTGAAACTAGCACAAGACAATCCTATTCTAATTGTGGGTTGTTTGAGGGAAGCCAATTGAGTGTTAGAACCCTGCTAGTGTTTTTAGGTTGGGCTTTGTGTCCCTTTTCCTAAAATTGGCTTCACTTCCTGTCACACAGCTGAACAGGAAGTGAGGTTAAAACCCTACCAATGGTCTTTTCTTCGGGCACAGGTCAATCTAACTAGTGTCACCATTAACAAATTGCACTGCAGTGTACACCCCAAATGATTAGTTATTTTGGGGTTTAGTAAAGGCAAAGCCGCTCTGCAGTAGAAGCGTAGGCAATGAAAATCAGAAGGGAAGCACTGATGGTTTTTACTTCCAATCCCGCCAAGTTTTGAGTTTTCTTCCTTGCTTGTCCACTTGTAGTGCAAAGTGGATTTGCCTTTAGTAAATGGACCCCAAAGTCCAAGATTCCTACTAATTTGGGGTGTACACAGCAAAATGCCATTTCCAAAATGGGAAACTATTTATATTGATCTGTGTGTCCCCAACAAAACATTACTCAGGTGTTTCCCTCACTTCCTGTTTGGCTATGTGGCAGGAAGTGAATGAATTAAGTAGAAAGTGACAACATTTGTGAGGTGTCTTTACCCTATCAGGGGTGCAGGCATCCCCAAAACAAACAAGAAAATAGTTGATTTAACATTGGGTGGTGTTTGTGGGGGTCCCTAACACACATTCATACATATTAGCAACGCTGGATCCTGGCCTATTGGCATGGTTATATTTTCTTAAGCCTCTCAATAAATGATATGAAATTTGGGGTTAAACTGGAACAATAATCATCACTTTTATTTTTTGGATTTCTTTCATTTTGGATAGAGGTTGGGGGGGGGGTTAGAAGCTCTGTCAGTTTATTTTGTATTATCCCTGTCCGTTTGGG
Organism: Rana kukunoris; assembly: GCA_029574335.1. Lineage (NCBI taxonomy): Eukaryota > Metazoa > Chordata > Amphibia > Anura > Ranidae > Rana > Rana kukunoris. The sequence goes on from CM056051.1 coordinate 341,877,395, forward strand.
GAGATTGGCCTTCACTTCCTGCCCCATAGCAAACAGGAAGTGATCGAAAAACTAGGCAAATTAAGGGTCTCCTGTGCCCCCCCCCCCCCACAGAACTTGTGTGTGTCCCCTGAAAATTCCTGGGTGGGTCATAAAAAAACAGGGTGTGGCCTTGACAGGAAGGGTGGGTCATTTTTCTATTAGGGGGGTGCCAAAATTTGGTCAGGCCTAGGGAAGCACAAAACCTAAATATCCTACTGCATATTAGGGCTTATTTAGACAGGATCCAATTTACAGCCTGTTTTTAGATTGTGGGAGGAAACCCGCACAGGGAGAACATGCAAACTCCAGGCAGATAGTGTCACGGGCGGGATTCGAACCAGCAACCCTTTTGCTGCTAGGTGAACATGCTACACACTACACTACTGTGCTGAACGAACATGATCGCAGCTGAAAGCATGAGATGTTTTTTTTTTTACCAATTCCATGCTTTCCAGCCTGGAGGACAGATGTGGGGTCTAATTGACCCCGCCTTTCTCTATAAAGAGGACCTGTCACACACTAGTCCTATTACAAGGGATGTTTACATTCCTTGTAATAGGAAGAAAAGAGAAAAATAATACAAAAAAAGGGACAAACAAGTGCAAAAAATAAAATATTCAGTTAAAAAAATAAAATAAAAAAGGAATTTAAATGCTCCTGTCCCTAGTAGCTCGCACTCAGAAGCGAACACGCATGCAAGTCCCACCCACATATGTAAACATCCTTCAAACCCCACATGTGAGGTATCATAGCGTGCGTTAGAGCGAGAGCAATAATTTTAGAACTAGACCTCCTCTGTAACTCAAAAGTGGTAACCTGAGAAAAAAAGTCAAGCGTTGCCTATGGAGATTTTTAATAACGAAGTTTAGCGCCATTCCATGAGTGTGCGCAATATGAAAGCGTGACTAGTTAGGTATCTATTTACTCGGTGTAACATCATCTTTTACCTTATCCCTAAAAATTGGGCTAGCTTTACTGCTTTCTTATTTTGTCATTCATGAAACAGGTTTTTTTTTTTAAAGCCAAAAAAAAAAAAAACGTTTGCAAATTTTTGGCACAAATACTGTTGGAAATGTGTCCGAAAAAATGGCCGCCACTTTATTCCCTAGGGTGTTTGTTAATAAAATATATATAATGTTTGGGGGTCCTGAGTAAGTTTCAAGGAAGAAAATATAATTGTTACATGAAGGAGAGAAGTGCCAGAATAGGCGCGGTATGGAAGTGGTTAAAGTGCACAATAAAAGTGAAAAATTCCTTGAAATTTCGTACCATGGGGGGGGGGGCAATTAGGGCCGCCATCAGGAATTATGGGGCCCCTTACACAGCTTCAGGCATGGGCCCCTGGAGCAGAGAATAGGGGGGGGGGGGTGCCGCCTGATATTAAGAAGGGGGGGGGGGGCTGCCGCAATTTGATAAGCGGGGGGTTCCTTTACTAAAAAATACATATAGAAAAATATATATTAAAAAGGGTGGTAGCCATCCGGGGGCCCTGGGGACCACTGGGCCCTTTAATAAAAATAAACCTCTGGGCTCTTTAATGAAAAATAAATTACAATATCTATATATATATATCTACATATATAAAATAATAAAAAAGGGGGTTGCCTTGGGAGCTCTGGGCCCTTTAATAAAAAATAACTACCAAAAATCTAAAAAAAAATAACATGGGGTGGGAGCTGCGGTGGCTCAACGTGAATGGCACTGCGCTGACAAGCTGTTCACTCTGCAGCCAAGGGTTCGGATCCCGGTCTCGGCTACATGTGAATTGAGTTTGGTGGTGTCAGCCCGGCTCCCGATGGGTGTGCTATGCAAGGTACGCCTGTGCTTAGTACGCCCACCCCCCCCCCACAAAAAACACCACACTTGCACGCACTTTGGCCATGAGGTCTCGTAAAAATAAGGGAGGCGAAGGACCTACAGGGCTGGCTGGGTGGGCTACACTCCCTCATAGGGGGAGTCCCTCTGTCCCATCGGGCTCCCAAGTGTAGCAGGTGGGGTGAGGCCCCCCTCACACCCACCAATTGCCACCGGGGGCATGGAGAAGGGATGGCGATTGCAAGTCCAGCTCCTCTCTCTCGACTTCACGCACAAAATACACTTTAAAAAAGAAATTAAAGTAAAAAGTAACAAACCTGGGGAAAATGTTTATAACATTTTTAGAAGCAAAAAGGTTGTCATCTGGGGCCCTCTGGGAGCTTTCATAATTATATTATATATATATATGTTAAAAAAATAACCAAAAAATATATAATTTTTTTTTGTTTTGTTTTTTTTTAAAGGGGGGGTTGTCATCTGGAGCCCTGGGGATCTCCGGGCCACTGGGGACCTCCAGACCCCTAAAACAAAACATTGGCCCTTTAATAACAAAAAATATGGGGGGTTGCCACCCGGGGCCCTGGGGACCTCCAGACTGCTAAAAAATATTAAATTCCAAAAATTGGCCCTTTAATAAAAAATCCTACAAAAACCAACTACCAAATATTATATACCAAAAAAAAAAGAGGGGGTTACCATCTGGGGCGCTGGGGGGCCTCCAGGCATCTGGGCACCTCCGGACCCCCGGGCCCCTTACAGGTGTACAGGGGCCGCCATCATGAATTTTGGGGCCCCTTACACAGCTTCAGGCATGGGCCCCCTGGAGCAGAGAGAACCGGGGGGGGGGGGTGCTGCCGCATGAAATTGAGAAGCGGGGGGGGGGGGGTGGTGCCGCAAATTGAGGAGCGGGGGGGCCCTTTACAAAAATTTGGACAGAAATAAGAAATAAAGAAAAATATATATAAAAAAGGGGGGTAGCCATCCGGGGCCCTGGGGACCTCTGTGCTCTTTATAAAATAAAAATAAAAAAGAGAGAAAAATACATATATATATATTTTTTTAATATAACATTTTCAAAAAAATTACAAAAAACAAGGGGGTTGCCTTCCGGGGCCCTGGGGACCTCTGGGCCCTTTCATAAAAAAAAAAAAAAAACAAATATATTAAAAAAATATATTTATTTTTTTAAATATATATATTTTATTTAAAAAAAAGGGCTTGCCATCTGGGGCCCTTAGTGGCCTCCGGGCCCCTGGGGACCTTCGGAGCCCTTAAAAAAAATAAAACTAAAAAAAAAGTTTTTTTTTGTTTTAGGGTGGTTCCCATCCGGGCCCCTGGGGGCCCCTGGGGACCCCGGGCGGTGTAATCCTGTACCCCCCTAATGGCGGCCCTGCAGGTGTACTGCCTGTACCCCCCTGATGGCGGCCCTGGGTGTAATGTCAGCATGTGAAAAATGACATTCTGAAGGAAAAAAGCCATTTAAAACTGACTCGCGGCTATAATGAATTGTCAGCTCCTGGAAATTGCAGGAGAATTCATTCATTAAAAACACCAATAAAAAAGCGTGGGGGTCCCCCCAAATTCAATAACCAGACCCTTTAGGTCTGGTATGGATATTAAGGGGAACCCCGCCATCAATTTAAAAAAAAAATGACGTGGGGTTCCCCCCAAATATCCATAACCAGACCCTTCGGGTCTGGTGTGGAATTTAAGGGGAACTCCACCCCAAATAAAAAAAAATGGCGTGGAGTCCCCCCTAAAATCCACACCAGACCCCTTATCCGAGCACGTTGACCTGGCCGGCCGCAGAAAAGAGGGGGGGGACAGAGCGCGGCCCCCCCCTCTCCTGAACCGCACCAGGCCACATGCCCTCAACATTGGGAGGGTGTTTTGGGGTGCCCCCCAAAACACCTTGTCCCCATGTTGATGAGGACAAGGGTCTCTTCCCCACAACCCTTGCCCGGTGGTTGTGGGGGTCTGCGGGCAGGAGGCTTATCGAAATCTGGAAGACCCCTTTAACAAAGGGGCCCCCCAGATCCCGGCCCCCCCCTGTGTGAAATGGTAATGGGGTACCTTGTACCTCTACCATTTCACGAGAAAAAAAAAAGTGTCAGTGTAAAAAAAGACAAGAGCCGGTTTTTGACAAGTCCTTTATTATCTTCTTTTCTTCTTTCCTTCGGGTTTCTTCTTCCTCCATCTTCTTCTTCCTCTGCTTCTGTCTTGGGTCTTCTATTCCCGCATCTTGCCCGGCGTGTTCTTCCATCTTCTTCCGCTGTCCTTCTCGTCCGCATCTTCTTCTCTTCTTCTTCTTCGCCGAGAGGCGCCGCTTCCAATTGAAATCCCCGCTGTCTGCCGGACCACGCCCCCCCCCTCTGACGCCACGGGCAAGCTCTTAGGAGTGTGGTGCCTGTGCGTCAGAGGGGGGCGTGGTCACAAGTGAGAGGGCGGGCAATTCAATTTGAAGCTTGTGCGCGGCTTTTTCTTTGCCAGAGTCGCCGCTTCCAATTGAATTGCCCGCTTTCTGGAACATGTGACCACGCCCCCCTCTGACGCACAGGCACCACACGGGGACTTTCCTAAGAGCTTGCCCGTGGCGTCAGAGGGGGGGGGGCGTGGTCCGGCAGACAGCGGGGATTTCAATTGGAAGCGGCGCCTCCGGCGAAGAAGAAGAAGAAGAAGATGCGGACGAGAAGGACAGCGGAAAAAGATGGAAGAACACGCCGGGCAAGATGCGGGAATAGAAGACCCAAGACAGAAGCAGAGGAAGAAGAAGATGGAGGAAGAAGAAACCCGAAGGAAAGAAGAAAGAAGATAATAAAGGACTTGTCAAAAACCGGCTCTTGTCTTTTTTTACACTGACACTTTTTTTCACTCGTGAAATGGTAGAGGTACAAGGTACCCCATTACCATTTCACACAGGGGGGGGCCGGGATCTGGGGGGCCCCTTTGTTAAAGGGGTCTTCCAGATTTCGATAAGCCTCCTGCCCGCAGACCCCCACAACCACCGGGCAAGGGTTGTGGGGAAGAGACCCTTGTCCTCATCAACATGGGGACAAGGTGTTTTGGGGGGCACCCCAAAACGCCCTCCCAATGTTGAGGGCATGTGGCCTGGTGCGGTTCAGGAGAGGGGGGGGGCCGCGCTCTGTCCCCCCCTCTTTTCTGCGGCCGGCCAGGTCAACGTGCTCGGATAAGGGGTCTGGTGTGGATTTTAGGGGTGACTCCACGCCATTTTTTTTTTACATTTGGGGTGGAGTTCCCCTTAAATTCCACACCAGACCCGAAGGGTCTGGTTATGGATATTTGGGGGGAACCCCACGTCATTTTTTTTTGAATTGACGGCGGGGTTCCCCTTAATATCCATATCAGACCTGAAGGGCCTGTATGGAATTTGGGGGGACCCCCACGTCATTTGAATAATTATTTAAAAATTCGTACCCTTGGGGGGGGGGGGGATGTCAGCAGGTGAATAAAGCGCACTTTTCCTGTGGTTAGAAATATGTCTCTGCACAAAATGACATTCTGAAAAAAAAAAAAAAAAAAAGCCATTTAAAACTGACTCGCGGCTATAATGAATTGTCGGCTCCCGGAAATTGCAGGAGAATTCATTCATTAAAAAAGGGGAAAAAAAAGCGTGGGGGTCCCCCCAAATTCAATAACCAGACCCTTTAGGTCTGGTATGGATATTAAGGGAACCCCGCCCTCAATTTAAAAAAAAAAATGACGTGGGGTTCCCCCCAAATATCCATAACCAGACCCTTCAGGTCTGGTGTGGAATTTAAGGGAACTCCACCCCAAATGTAAAAAAAAAATGGCGTGGAGTCCCCCCTAAAATCCACACCAGACCCCTTATCCGAGCACGTTGACCTGGCCGGCCGCAGAAAAGAGGGGGGGACAGAGTGCGGCCCCCCCCCCCTCTCCTGAACCGCACCAGGCCACATGCCCTCAACATTGGGAGGGTGTTTTGGGGTGCCCCCCAAAACACCTTGTCCCCATGTTGATGAGGACAAGGGTCTCTTCCCCACAACCCTTGCCCGGTGGTTGTGGGGGTCTGCGGGCAGGAGGCTTATCGAAATCTGGAAGACCCCTTTAACAAAGGGGCCCCCCAGATCCCGCCCCCCCCCCCTGTGTGAAATGGTAATGGGGTACCTTGTACCTCTACCATTTCACGAGTGAAAAAAAGTGTCAGTGTAAAAAAAGACAAGAGCCGGTTTTTGACAAGTCCTTTATTATCTTCTTTCTTCTTTCCTTCGGGTTTCTTCTTCCTCCTCCTTCTTCTTCCTCTGCTTCTGTCTGGGTCTTCTATTCCCGCATCTTGCCCGGCGTGTTCTTCCATCTTCTTCCGCTGTCCTTCTCGTCCGCATCTTCTTCTCCTTCTTCTTCTTCGCCGGAGGCGCCGCTTCCAATTGAAATCCCGCTGTCTGCCGGACCACGCCCCCCCTCTGACACCACGGGCAAGCTCTTAGGAAGTCCCCGTGTGGTGCCTGTGCGTCAGAGGGGGCGTGGTCACATGTTCCAGAAAGCGGGCAATTCAATTGGAAGCGGCGACTCTGGCAAAGAAAAGCCGCGCACAGAGCTTCAAATTGAATTGCCCGCCCTCTCACTTGTGACCACGCCCCCTCTGACGCACTTGCAGCACACTCCTAAGAGCTTGCCCGTGGCGTCAGAGGGGGGGGGGCGTGGTCCGGCAGACAGCGGGGATTTCAATTGGAAGCGGCGCCTCCGGCGAAAAACCAAGGAGAAGAAGATGCGGACGAGAAGAACAGCGGGAGGAACAGAAGATGGAAGAACACGCCGGGCAAGATGCGGGAATAGAAGACCCAAGACAGAAGCAGAGGAAGAAGAAGAAGATGGAGGAAGAAACCCGAAGAAAAGAAGAAAGAAGATAATAAAGGACTTGTCAAAAACCGGCTCTTGTAGTTTTTAAGCCTTTACATTTTTTTTACTCGTGAAATGGTAGAGGTACAAGGTACCCCATTACCATTTCACACAGGGGGGGGGCCGGGATCTGGGGGGCCCCTTTGTTAAAGGGGTCTTCCAGATTTCGATAAGCCTCCCGCCCGCAGACCCCCACAACCACCGGGCAAGGGTTGTGGGAAGAGACCCTTGTCCTCATCAACATGGGGACAAGGTGTTTTGGGGGGCACCCCAAAACACCCTCCCAATGTTGAGGGCATGTGGCCTGGTGCGGTTCAGGAGAGGGGGGGGGGCCGCGCTCTGTCCCCCCCTCTTTTCTGCGGCCGGCCAGGTCAACGTGCTCGGATAAGGGGTCTGGTGTGGATTTTAGGGGGGACTCCACGCCAGTTTTTTTTAAATTTGGAGTGGAGTTCCCCTTAAATTCCACACCAGACCCGAAGGGTCTGGTTATGGATATTTGGGGGGAACCCCACGTCATTTTTTTTTAAAATTGACGGCGGGGTTCCCCTTAATATCCATACCAGACCTAAAGGGTCTGGTTATTGAATTTGGGGGGACCCCCACGCTTTTTTTTTCCTTTTTTTAATGAATGAATTCTCCTGCAATTGCCGGGAGCCGACAATTCATTATAGCCGCGAGTCAGTTTTAAATGGCTTTTTTCCTTTGAAAAATGACATTTTGTGCAGAGACAGTTCTAACCACGGGAAACATGCGCTTTTTCACATGCTGACATTAGAGACCCCCATGGTACGAAATTTAAAGGAAAATTACACTTTTATTATTGCACTTTTAGCATTATTAAAATCACTGCTCCCGAAAAAACGGCCGTTTTAAAAAATATAAAAAGCATTGGTACATGTCCCCTGGGGCAGGACTGAGGTCCCCAAACACTTTTTAGGACAAAACTTGCAGATTAGCCTTTAAAATTCACTATTAAGATTTCCCCCCATAGACTTATACAGGGAGTTCGGCGGCGGCTTTACTTATCAATCACATCGCGCTGCTGCTGCCGCCGGTTCATGCGCCTAATTAGGGCTTCATCCAGCGCACTAATTAAGGCATGTACCGGCGCAGCGCAGATTCATTAGTAAATCAGCCCCATTGTCTTCTTCGGAAGATATATCGATGACATCATTAGCATTTGGGATGGCGCTCCTGACATCATTCCTCAGTTTCTTGAACACTGCAACAGCAACACGTATGGGTTATCCTTCACATCAGCTTCCCACCCCTTCAACATGGCCTTTCTAGACCTTGAACTTGGACACGACAAGGACACCATCGTCGCCAAAAATTACATCAAACCGACAGCCGGAAACTCATACCTACACTACCAAAGCTGTCACTTTCCAAAATGGATAAAAAACATCCCCAAGGGCCAATTCTGCCGTCTAAGACAGAACTGCACCCGGGATTGTGACTACATAGAACTCAGTGCCAACCTAAAAACCAAATTTCTGGAAAAACACTATCCAGAAAACCTTATAAATGAAGCATACAAATTCTATCTGCATGGGAAACCACCAAAATCTGACAAACCCGCACATGACTGTTCCACCCGCTTCACCACTACGTTTCATTGTAAACATAAACAAATGGAGAAAATACTCTCAAAACACTGGAATATATTGCAACAAGACCCCCACCTCAAGACCGAACTCCCACTCAGAGTTACCTATAGGAGAGCTCCCAACCTCAAAAATAAAATTGCTCCGAGCAAACTTAAAGTCATTTCCACATCACCTGCCGCACCTATCCTCATACCAATCATAGGTATGTTTTAATGCCGCAAGTCTCGCTGCAAAACGTGCAAATTCGTACAACATGGCCAAAAAATCTTTACCACAAACGGAAAAACCTACGAGCTCAAGGAATTTTTTAATTGTTCATCGGATTTTGTGGTCTATGGCCTCATCTGCCCTTGTGGCCTCATGTATGTGGGCCGCACCATACGCCCACTAAGGCAAAGATTCGGCGAACACAGGAGATACATCGAAGGCAGAACAGACCCACACAGTGTCCCGAGACACTTCATTACAGTACATAAAAAATCGACCGCAGGACTTTTTGTATGGGTCATTGAACAAATAGACAAAACCCTGCAACCAGCAGAAAGATTCAAAAAGCTCTATGCCAGAGAAACTTTCTGGATATATACTCTAGATGCACTCTCACCCGGAGGCATTAATGAAAGTATCGAAATCCAAACCATTCTCTAATCAACCCCGCCTTCTTACACCATCCTTTTACGATCCATACATTAAACACCAACCCATATATGTATATATGTATCATTTTATCTATAAATTATTGTTATTAATATCTTTTATGCCAATAATGCATGTATATGTATATATTTGTGTATATAATATATATATATTATATATATATATGTATGTATGTATATTTTTATTTTTCCTGTCCAACATATCCAATAACCAAAACATTTTTTCCTATACATACCTTTACAGGAAATCCCTTTTCCATGTTCCCATGGGTGGCGGGTCCCCCAGTAAGTATAGCCCCCAACTTCCTGGTCCTTTCCATACCCCTTCCCTACCCTCCTGTTCTCTCTCTCCCCCCCTTTCTTTCCCTTCCTCTCCCCTCCCATTTCCCCCCTTCCTTCTTTTTCATTCCCCCCCTTCCTCCCCTCGTAATCTCCCCCCCCTCCCACCTTGCCTAAACCCCCTCCCCTTCCCGGGCTTGATACCCCCCGCTCAACAAACACAATACGCCACATATATGTTCTTTTCGGAGTAAAATCCTCCTGTTTTTTGCTGCTGTTTGCTGCTGTTTTTTATTGCTACTGTTTATTGCCCTTTTTCTTTGTTATTGTGTTACTTTTAGATACTCATTTTTAATCATCTACTGTTGCTATCATCATTGCCATATTGTTTTTTTGTTCTTATATAATTTAAATTAACGTACATTCCCATATAGCCCCACTACCCTCTTTTGTCCCCCCCCCCCCCTACTGATGTGTGTATTTGGATTTTATTCTAGATATACTCCTCAGGTCCATAAACAATTTGTACTCACCAGTACTATCCCCTCCCTTCCCTTAGCATGCGTCCATCTATGCACACTTCACATATATATATATATATATATATATATATATATATATATATATATGTGTGTGTGTGTGTGTGTGTGTCATGCGCATTCCCTGTATATATATGCCTGTGTGTGAGCCTTTCAGCTACATACATACATATATATATATAATGTCCAGATAGAGTAAATCACTATTGCCTTCCCCCCCTATAACATGCCAATATATGTTTATATACATTCATGTATAGTCAGACACATATTAACACACCAATGCACATATCTCTTAACCAACGTCCGCTATCTGCTCCTTGCGTCCCACTACTATATATGCCACTTATAACCTCTCTTGACTTTTTATCTAATTTAACTGCCCAGTCTTTTACCTCCCCCTGAGCCTTGACATTGTGCGGCTCTCCCGTAGCCTTTTGTTTTCACTTCCCGTAGTCCCCCGCCCGCTCCACTTTGTCCTTTGATAATCTACACCGTGATATCCTTCCCAGTTATTTTTAACCTCGCCTTCTAACTTAGCTTAAAACCACCCCTTCCCTCGTGCACCACGCCCACTGCCCTCCGTCCCCAGTTCTTAACATATACTAAATCTCGTGCCAGCTCCGCCCCCGTTCACGCCCACAGACATCCCTCACCACCGCCCCTTCTTCCTATTTAAATCTAGCTCCATTCTCTGTACAAGTCAGCTTGATAAAGGAGTGCGACTGCCGCGTCATCGCAGTGCGCCAGCTCTGAAACGCGTCGCATGCCAGTGAGGTCACTACGTTCGGATTGCCGCAGAATTCAAAGTTCCAGCCTGACCCTGCATCTTTACCACCGCCGCCGGCCCCAACACCTTACAGCGGTTGGAAAAGGACAACTGCAGACAGCGCAGCGCACAAGAACAACAGTGACTGACCTGAGGACTTATTCCATCCAAAGAAATCTATACAATGCTTGTTTTTACTCTACTAAACATGAGTTGCCTGTATGTATTAAACCGATTAAATCATCTAAACATCTACTCTTAGAGGCGCCTCTCCCCTTGTTTTCCTTTTACAGCATTTGGAACACGGTTTCTGTTCTTCCATGATGGCAGCCCTGAGCATGTATGCGTGACCTCTATAACTAACAATTCTTCACCCATCCTCGGACTCTTTTATCCACATACCCCTGAGCCTTGGACTTTTTTAATTTAAACTTTATTTTTAACTTATCCACTTATACTGTACAAAAACCTCTTGTACATTATTATTTATCATTATCAATTTTTTATGATCTATACTGCTGAGGTACCTGTGTGTTTTTCACTCCTTGCGCATATTTACTTGTGTATCAGGTGTTTATCATGGAGATTGTAAGGCTACATGGAATTCCAACCAACATTGGGGCTGATTTACCAAGCCTGTGCGCCATGACTCATGGTGCACAAGCAGGAGTAAAACTGTTTTTGACATTTACAAAAGAAACACGCTGCCAGTGCAGCGTGTTTCCTCATTTACTAAACTGCCTAATGCGCCCAGGAGAGGGCGCACAGCACGCCAGTACAGAGCTGGCGTGCGGCATTTAGTTATGTAAACATCGGGGATTCGGGCGGGAGTTTATTAGGGGAGGGAGGGGGGTGATGCAGGGGAAGTGTAGTGACATGTGTTTAAACGTGTGTGGCGGGCCGAATTGAAAGCGAAAGTGACTTTTGGGACCCAATCCCCGTGCGCTTGCCAAGTACGCCAGAACCTCGGAAGGTTCATTTGCATACTGGGCATGCGCAGAGGGAGAAATTGGGGCTTTGCGTGCGCCTCTTCAGTATGCCGGGAAATTCTTGGTAAATACCAAGGGGCGTAGCAGTGTTTGCACTGCGTGAAGCGACGCACGGGAAGCTCCGAGCTGTTCTCGGGCTGCGCTGACACTGAAGGGGAACTCCGCGCCAAATTTCAAATTTGAAACCGGCGCGGCTTCCCCCCCAGGGGCACAATAGGCTCTTCGGCTTGGTCCGGAACGTGAGGGGTTAACCCACGCCAAAATCGGCGTGGGGTTCCCCCCCAGATCCGTACCAAGCCCTCATCCCAAGCATGCAGTCTGGCCGGACAGGAATGGGGGTGGGGACGAGCGAGCGGCCCCCACCCTCCTGAGCCGTACCAGACCACATGCCCTCGACATGGGGGAGTGTGTGCTTTGAGGGAGGGGGCACTGCCCCCCCACCCCAAAGCACTCTTGTCCCCATGTCGATAGGGACAAGAGCCTCTTCCCGACAACCCTGGCCATTGGTTGTCGGGGTATGCGGGCGGGAGCCAATCAGAATCTGAGAGCCACTTTAATAAGGCGGCCCCCAGATTCTGGCCCCCCACCCTATGTGAATGAGTATGGGGTACACGGTACCCCTACCCATTCACCTGGTGGGAAAAGTGTTAACACAAATAAACCACACAAGAATAAAATAATTTATTAGCCAGCTCCGGGGATCTTCCGCCAACCCACCCCGGTCTTCGCCGCCGCTGTCTTCCGCCGCGGCCCCCTTCACCACGAAGCTCCGTGCTTGTTTGATGAGGGCAGCGGGCTTCGAAGTTTTCTCCGGGGGGAGGGTCGCACATCTCACCCTGGTTTTCTAGGCGTCTTCCGCGGGCTTCGTAGTTTTCTGCCGGGGGGGGGGCTCTCGATAGCCTCTTCTGCCTGGCTCTTCCGCGGGGGCCAGGGCTTCTCGTCGCTGTGTCGCCGTCTTCTGCCGCCGCCTTCACCACGAAGCTCCGTGCTTGTGGGGGTAGGGCAGCGGGCTTCGAAGTCTTCGGCCAGAGTGAGGGTCGCACATCCCACTCCGGACTTCTAGTCGTTTTCGCCGCCGCCCCCTTCACCATGAAGCTTCCTGCTTATGGGGGAGGGCGGCGGGCTTCTCGTCGCTCTCTTCCGCCGCGGGGTGACACTCGCGGGCTTCTTCTTCCATTCGATGTTGACACGGCGAGGTCCGGCGCTGAAATGCCTTCTGAGCGGCGGACAGGGACTTATATTGGCATAGGGCATGGGCGTGGTTATGCCAACATGTGACCTTAACCCATGTGACAGTGAAGCGGAGGAGCCAGAGGTGGGACGACACCCCCGTTGTTCTCCGCTGTTTTCGGCCGGCCCCCCCGGATGTAAAGGAGCTTAATTTTGGGGTGGGGGCCCGGTCGAGCATGGCGGAGAGCATGGGTGGGTGTTCCCCCCCCCGGCAGAAAACGGCTAGAAGACCGAGGAGTGGCAATTTTTTATTGAAAATTCTACGACCAAAAATGTATACAGAAAAAACAAAAACAATTAAACCAAAACGACCCTCTGCCCCAATACATTTTCTTTACATACAAATATTATCCCACCATGCTATACATATACCATCTATACATCACTAAAAATTAGCACCAATACCTGCCCCACTCACTTGCATTTTTATACTCTTTAGTCATTACCACTTCCCAAGTACCAAAGCAACCCTCTACCACTAAACATTTTCTTTACGTACAAACACTATCCCACCATACTATACATATACCATCTGCACATCACTAAAATCGCACCAATACCTGCTCCAATAACTTGCATTATTATACTCTTTAATCATTTCCACTTCCCAAGTAACCCCAACCCCTAAAACATACATACTTCTATTATGCATAAACAAATAAAACAAAATCATAACCCTAACCTTCCCCAAAACTTTAAAATCTACGCAACTACGCAATTGTACATACACATGTTACCACATTACTGCATTTTTTTTTTTATTTTTTTTATTTTTTTTTTAGTAAAATTACTCATTTACTTCCATCAGCACAATCCCCTGCAACCATACCCCCACCAGAATCCACCACAGGATCCAAGGTGGAAAACCTGTTCTGCAGGGCTATACCAGGGGGAGTCTGGGCACTACTTGTCGCCCCAACTCCACCTTCTGGAGAGGAAAACACCCGGACCAGGACCTGACCAGAACTGGGGATCACCCAGGACTGCTTTTACACCGCCCCTTTCCCACCGCCACCCAACATTGCTCATACACATGTTACCACATTACTGCATTTTTTTTTTTTTTTTTAATAAAATTACTCATTTACTTCCATCAGCACAATCCCCTGCAACCATACCCCCACCAGAATCCTCCACAGGATCCAAGGTGGAAAACCTGTTCTGCAGGGCTATACCAGGGGGAGTCTGGGCACTACTTGTCGCCCCAACTCCACCTTCTGGAGAGGAAACACCCGGACCAGGACCTGACCCAGAACTGGGGATCACCCCAGGACTGCTTTTACACCGCCCCTTTCCCACCGCCACCCAACATTGCTCATACACATGTTACCACATTACTGCATTTTTTTTTTTAATAAAATTACTCATTTACTTCCATCAGCACAATCCCCTGCAACCATACCCCCACCAGAATCCTCCACAGGATCCAAGGGTGGAAAACCTGTTCTGCAGGGCTATACCAGGGGGAGTCTGGGCACTACTTGTCGCCCCAACTCCACCTTCTGGAGAGGAAACACCCGGACCAGGACCTGACCCAGAACTGGGGATCACCCCAGGACTGCTTTTACACCGCCCCTTTCCCACCGCCACCCAACATTGCTCATACACATGTTACCACATTACTGCATTTTTTTTTTTTTTTTTTTTTAATAAAATTACTCATTTACTTCCATCAGCACAATCCCCTGCAACCATACCCCCACCAGAATCCTCCACAGGATCCAAGGTGGAAAACCTGTTCTGCAGGGCTATACCAGGGGGAGTCTGGGCACTACTTGTCGCCCCAACTCCACCTTCTGGAGAGGAAACACCCGGACCAGGACCTGACCCAGAACTGGGGATCACCCCAGGACTGCTTTCACACTGCCCCTTTCCCACCGCCACCCAAACATTGCTTTTACTCTCCTTACCTGGCTGAGAAGGCAAGTCTACAACTGGCTGGGGATCTCTAGGAACCTTACCCCTTCTGCCCTTACGAACAGGTCTCGTACTAGGGGTATCAGAATCAGAGAAACGACCCGCCTCTTGATCCCCCCCACCACCAGACACAGGGACAGAGGACCCAGACCAAGTAGGAATGGGCTGCGAATCCCGAGAAGGGGGATGCAACACCACCCTAGGCATCTTAGCCTTGCCACGAGATACCACAGATTGCACCAAAGGGGCCTTACCCCTCCCCCCAGATTTTAAAGGGGAAACTCTCGAGCCGCCCGACTTATGACCCAATCTTCCTGACGATGGCCCCGGACTCCCGGAACCCATCACAAAAGACTGACCCTCAAGAGTCACTGCGCCAGCCAGCTGGAGCGGGGCAGGAGGCCCGGCCGACGAAACAACCGGAAGCACAGACTCCCTAGACCCCCCAGGCCCCGCAGGGGGAGACATCCCCCAACAGGTGCCCGAAAGGCCGAGGGGCACTGGCTAAAAACGTGCCCCATAACACCGCACAGATTGCATTGAAATTTATTGCACCCGCTGGCCAAGTGCCCAGCTTCATTACACTTTGTGCAAAAGGGTTCCCTACAGTCCCTACTGAAATGCAAAGGACTGTTGCATCTAAAACAGAGCTTGGGTTGCCCTGGATAGAATGCAAGGATCCTATCCCTCCCAATATAACCTGACGCAGGCACATGTGTCACTGATAACCCGATGCGTCTAAGCCTTACTGAGACAGACCAGGCACCAGTCCAGATCCCCTTGGCATCCAAAACTTTCCCTGGCGGGGCCATCACCTGGCCGTACCGCCCCAACCATGTTGTGATATCTTCTGCGGGAATAGATTCATTTCTAACCAGGACTGACACCCTTTTTATTTCTTCCTGTCTAGACAGGGGGACTGCTCTAAAGGATTTCCACGAGGACTGATTCTTCACCACCTCCCGTCTGGAGATAAAACTCTCCATTAAGACGGGGGTACCAAAACTTACATCATACTCCAGGGAGCCCGAGGGGTGGATAACAGCAAAGATGTCTGATGCCTTAAACCCAAGGGCCAACACCATATCCACCACCTCGTCTCTCCCCGGAGGACGACCAAACTCTTCCAACCAGCGCAGCTGCACAACATTATGGCGCGTACGCTCCACTCCCCCCACCCTAGTGGCAGCTGGCACTGAGCCCCTAAAAGCCATCGTACCGTGGGCACTATAAAAAACGCCCAAGCTGTACCCTGCCACCAGTGACATCTGCAAAAGACAACCCCACTTTTAGGGCCGACATAACCCCGGCCTCCTGGGACCCACTGATTTGGGGAGGAGGCGGGGGGAGATCAGAAACAACAACATTGCTAGAATCAACATTATCAACAGCTATACTTAAGTCTTTCCCAGGGGCCCCGGGCACAGCAGGTGCACAAGCACCGGAAACACCCCCAGCAGAAATAATTGCTGCCGGAGGGGTCCCCGCACCGCCCAGAGGACCCACTTGGGGCTGACCCGTATGCCCCAAAACCCCAGAGGGTACCCCAATGTCATGAAAACCAGTACTCTGGTCCGCTTTAGTTGGCTCACCCTCCAGCAGCCGTATGTGGTCCATCGCAAGACATGGGCTAGTTATACTACCCTGCTCGCAATCACCCCACTCCATGCACTGGGGGGTCATCGCCACGGACTCAGAAACTGAAGGGCCGGAGGGGGAAACCACAAGAGGCACCCCACCACCCGGCAGCAGGTCCACAGGAAAAGATGACCCAACAGTCTCCGCAACAGTGGCCACCCCCAAAGCCGGGATGAGACAATAGTAGGTATCTCACCCCTCACAGTGTCCTCGGCAGAAATCCCACGATCCATGGCACTCACACCCGCGGAACCGTCCTTCATTGCTCCATCCTTCTCAGCAACAGCCTCCACAAGTCCCATCTCCTCACCCGCAGCTGTCCCGGGATCCGCTACTTCCGGCTCCACACCTTCAGCGGTAACCCGCAACCCGCGGTATTCACTTTCGCGGCCATACCCTCCGGCTCCACACCCGCAGCGGCAGTCCCGCGACCCGCGGCATCCACCGCAGCAGTAGCCTCGCGACTCGCGGCACACACATTCGCGGCAATACCCCGCCGCGACTTCATCCTGCGTTCCTCCAACCTCCATGACTTCCTCCTCGTCCGCAGCAGCCCCGGGACCTGCCACTTCCGGTCCCGCGGTGATCGCGGGGGATCCGACCAGGCCTCCAGGCTGGGCGCCCCCTGATGGCAAAGGGGAAATTGGCACCTCAGCCTGGGAGCTACGGCGAGCAGCCTGGCTTCCCTTATCACAAACCTCCATCAGGCGTTCTTCCAACTCATCCATCTCATCAGTGTCCATAGTAGACTGATCCAACAGCCGGTTCCAATAAGTGATATACTCACTCAGGGTCGTTTTCAATGTCTGAACACTCAGGCGATAGCCCTTCGCTTCTTTTTGCCCACCCGATCTCTGGCTGTTCTTAAGCGTGCCAGGTCTTCATGCACTACCACCAAAAAGTCCATAAGCCTTTCCAAGACTGCATAGACTTCCATCCGACGGCCTGTAGCTTCAAAATCACTTTCACCTGGCTGCTGCTCCTGCCATGCAGAGAGAGCAATCTGGGACTCCAGATACCTAAGATCCTCATCTGATGGTCTCAAACTCTCCACTGTCCTTGAAATGGTATCCGATCCCTCCACAGGCATAGCTTCTCTCACCGCCCGGGAAGTAGAGCCTCCCCCTGGGCTGATAGCTTCCATGGCTCTCTGGAAGTCCAGAGAGCCTCACACACACGCCCTCAAGACCGAGGAGTGGCGATGCCCCCGTTGTTCTCCGCCATTTCCGCTGCCCCCCCGGATGTGAAAGAGCTTAATTTGGGGTGGGGGCCTGGCCAAACATGGCGGAGAGCATCGGTGGGTGTCTCTCTCCCCGGCGGAAGGCGGCGGCGAAGACCGGGGGGGGGGTGGGTGTACCCCCCCGGCGGAAGGCGGCGGCGAAGACCGGGGGGGGTAGGTGTACCCCCCCGGCGGAAGGTGAAGACCGAGGAGGGGTAATTTATAAAACTACGACCAAAAAGTTAACAAATATATAAAATAAACAAAATAACTAAATAAACCAAATAACACAAAAACAAACAACAAAACACAAACCATCAAATCACCGACCTCCACCCACCAAGAAATAACTATAAAGAAAGAAAAATAGCACCAGAACAGGTATTTACAACAGGCTCACTGGTACAAGAGAAAGTCTTTATAGTCCATCAGAAAAGCTTGCCCAGATCATTGCCAAAAAAAACAAAAAAAACCCCACTTAAAACGGCTCACTGGTACAGTAGGGAGATATTAAAGTCCATAGAAACCACTACTGTCCAGATCATCGCCAACCCACAACACACCCCACCATCACAACAACAAATACCTACAACCCACGTATGAGCAAGAACATGATAGTCAGACATGTCTGTAGCCTTATTTAAAAAAAAATACCATAAACAAAATCTAAGGGGGTGAAAAAGGATAGATGCCCCTACCCATGGAGAGGGGCAGAGCCGTGGCCTAAGGGGGCTGGAAGAGGAACCCCCTCCATAAATGGGCACACCTCTCAGGCTCGACCCTGCTCCTTTCCAGATCCCGCACCTTCACCAACTCCCGAAAGATATCGCCCACCACCTCATGCACAGACAGGATTTTGTCCCTAGTGGACACCAAACACCGAGCGTGCCAAGTGTAATAAAGCACAACTAGGCTGACTAAATAAAGTGACGATAACTCAAATCCCCTGCGGACCTCAAAATCGCCATACACTCGCTCAGCATAGGTCAGGGCCGGAAGGCGGGGGTAGCCAATGGCACCCCCTACCCTCGTAAGAACCTCCATGTTGAAGGGACATTGGACCAGAAAATGGTCCATGGTCTCCAATGTCCCACCACATTCCTGACGGGGGCAGTCCCTGTCCCCCAGGTTCCTGTATTTGAGATTCGCACGGACATAGAGTCGTCCATGGAACGACCTCCATGCGAGATCCCAAAACTTATTTGGAATTCTAGAAGAATTCAAGAGGGCTAGCCCCTCCGTGAGGACCCTCTCAGGGCAGTCCCTCAAAGACAGGGGCTTCAAAATGTCCGAGGCCATGACCCTCAGGTACAGCTCCCGCCGACCCAAAGAGCCCACCTCCAGGGCAGTTATCCGCCACTGCCTCAGTACCTTTAATGCCAGGGGGACATAGGAAGGGAGATACCCATGCGATCTCCTCAGATCGCCGGGCCTCCCCCCCTCCCCCCACTGCCTCAAGAACAGCAAGAGCCAGTCCTTGCATGAACACTCCCACCAGGAAGGCTCGTCCACAAATATGGACTGCAAATTGTATTTAACAAAGATGGTGACAAAGAACACCACCGGGTTGACCATGTCCAACCCACCTTGCCGTCGCTGGCGGTATGTGACCTCCCTCTTGATCAGGTTCAGTCTGCTTCCCCACAACAGCAGGAAGAACAGACCATAGAGAGATGCTGGCAAAAGACACACATAGCTTACAAAGAGAAACTCAGGCAATAAGTACATCTTGACCAAGCTTATCCTTTCCCTCAGGGAAAGTTTCCAACCTTTCCAGGCCTTCACCTTCCGAGTGGCACTCACCAGCCTGCGCTCCCAGTTTAGCTTGGGATAATCACCCGGGCCGAAATGAATGCCAAGAACTCGAATCTCTGGTACGTGCGTGGGGAACACATCCGGAAGGGGGAACTGCTCCCCCTCCTTCCCCAACCAGAAAACTTCACTCTTGTCCCAATTGACCAGCGAGCCTGATGCCTCAGAGTAGCACCCGATCTGGGACTCCACATAATGGGCCTCCTCACGACCAGATACCACCACCGAGACGTTGTCCGCATAGGCCACAACCCTCACCGCCGAAACCGGACCCCCGACAGGTCCCACCGGAACCCCCCCAGACGTCCGCAGTCTAGCCTCCTTACGAAGGGGTCGACCGCAAAGACGTACAGGAGGGGGCTCAGCGGGCACCCCTGCCGGACGCCAGAGTCCACAGCAAAGGCCCGGCCCACCCAACCGTTGACAAGAGGGTAGCTCTCAGCTCCCCTATACAATACCTGCAGCCAATCAACGAATTGATCAGGCAGACCGTATCTCCTCAGAAGCAGCCAAAGGTACTCGTGGTTCACCCGATCAAACGCCTTAGCCTGATCCAGTGCAAGCAGATACCGCTCGCTGCCATCAGCCCTGCACCTTTCCACAGCCTCCTGGACGCTCAGGACGGCACTAAAAGTGCCCCGGCCAGGAATTGTGCAGTGCTGAGAGGGAGACAGCATCCTGCCCGCCAAAGCAGACAGACGTGTAAACAAGATCTTTGACAGTATCTTCCTATCTGTGGTAAGAAGGGCGATCGGACGCCAATTCTCCACCACAGACGGATCTTTCCCCTTTGACAGTAGGATCAGAGCTGACCTTCTCATTGAGGGAGGCAGCAGGCCATAGGCCAAACATTCACTAAACACGTCCCTCAGATGAGGAGCCAAGAGGCTCTTAAAGGTTTTGTAGAATTCGACCGTGAGCCCATCGGGCCCAGGTGACTTTTTAGAAGCTAAAGAGCTAATAGCCTGCTCGACTTCAGCTACCGAGATCTCTTCTGCCAGAGAGTCAGGAAGGTCAGACCCCACTTCCAGTGGGGTCTCATCAAGGAATTCCCTGACTTTCTCCATGTCTAGAGGCCGCTTCTTCAGGAGGTCCGAAAAGTGGTCTCTGACGACACCCAGGATCCCCGATCTGGACCGGACCAGAGATCCTCGCCACCTCACCACAGCTCCTGTAGGGATCAGGAGAGATAAACTTCCCGTAATCCCTCTCAAAAACCAGGGAGGCGAGACGGTCGTACTGACACTCCTTCATCTGTGCCTTCAGACCGGATATCTGTTCCCGAGAGCCCCCAGAGGACACCAGGCGGTCAAGCTGCCTGCGTAGTCTCTGGTAGGCTTGGTACTTGGAAGCTGCCCTGTACCCAGAGATTTCCCGGAAAAAGTCGCCAGACCTCTTTTTAACTACTTCCCACCACTCAAGGCGGGAGCAGTTGCCCTCAAGGAGCGAGGTCTGGCCAGGAAGAAAACCTCATAGGCTTCCCTAACCTCAGGATCCTCCAGTAGCGACCCATTCAGGCGCCAAAACCCTCCCTTTCTGAGGAGTGTCAGCGACATTCAGGGCCACAGATACCATACAGTGATCGGAGAACTCTACGACTGCAGCTCAGGAGCCGAGCAGACAGAGTCCTCCTTTAAAAAAAAACCTATCTAATCTACTCTTACTGCTACCTCGGGAAAAATGTGAAACCAGTGAGGTTGGGGAGGTGACGAACGTGCACATCCACCAACCTGGCCTCCCTCACTACGTTATTCAAAAAAATACTATCATATCCCAGAGGGTTGCGGCACCTGCCCGGTCTTTGGGCCTAGTGATCATATTGAAATCGCCACCAAAAATCACCTGCTGGGACGTAAAAAGATAAGGGTTACCCGCCGTAAGGAGGCTCCTCCTCTCCCTCCTAGTTTGAGGCCCATAAAAATTTATGAGCCGGAGGAATTGCCCCTCCATGACAGCGTCCACCACCAGACATCTACCGATCTCCACCTCAATCACTCGCCGGCAAGCCACGGACCAGTCTTAAAAAGGACCGCAACCCCACTGCAGGGCTCGGCCGCAAGAGACCAGAGGGAGGGCCACATCTCCACTCCCTCTTTGCTAGATGCATCTCTGCCACAGATGCCAGCCAGGTCTCCTGCAAAAACAAAATGTCAGCTTCAACACGGCTGAGAAAATCGAAGGCCATAAAATGAGCTCCCGCAGAACGAATACTTGCGACATTAATGGTCGCAAGCCGTATTGGAGAGGGGTACCGCCATCAGAATGATTGAAAGTGGTCACGTTTCCTTCATACTACAAACACAAAAACATATTTACATATATACATGCTTATACCCCGTCCTCCTCAGAGTCCGAGGAGGATGTCAAAATGCCATATCATGGGTTCCCCAGGGACACCCCACTTTGTGCCCCTGGAGGAACCCCACCCCTCACTGGGGACTTCCCGCCCCTGGATTTTGCAGCCCTCCCCTTCTTTTTTTCTCCGTCTCACCTGCTCCCACTCCTGCCATTTTCTCCGAGGTGACAACGCCCCCCCCCCCTCGGACCCGCTGCTCGAAAACTCCCTTTTAGAGGAGGGGCCCGAGCAGCCCCCCATCTCCACGGCCACAGGTCCAGAGGAGACTCCGGGCCCAGAAATGGGGGGGGATGGGAGAGACAGGATGGGGGCCAGAGACAGGAGGGGGGACAGGGGGGGACCAGACCTGGCCGGGTGGGAAGAGGAAGACGGGACCTACGAGGGAGGGGACTAGGGGGTAGGACACGAGGGAGGGGGGTGAGGGGGGAGGGCACGGGAGGGGGTGACAGATGGAGGACCGGGTGGTGGGGGGGGGGCAGTGGGGTGAGGGGGGAAGGGGGGATGGGGATTGGCCCTGCAACAAAAGGAGGGGAAGGCCAGGCCCCCGGATCCACAGGCCCGGGACCCCAGGCCTTCCCGACTCCTCCCCACCGGCTTCACCTTCCGGAGGATCGGGAGCCTCCTGACCAACCGTGCCCGTGTCCTTCCGGGGGGGAGCCCACGCCCACGCCCTGCTCCGCCTTCTCTGAGGCAATGGGCCTGTTGGTCCCTCCGGAGTAGCATTAGGGGCTCCAGGATCCCCGTCCCCCCCGGCGATTATCCGCCGGGGAGCTTCAGCCGCTCCCGACCCGGGAGGTCCCCCCCCTGAGGAAGGACCCCGATATGCTTTGGGGCACCTACTAAATGGGTGCCCCATCTCACCGCATAAATTGCAGCAGATATCCCCACATGAGTCGGACAGGTGGGCCAAAAGCGTGACATCTGCCCACATCTGACCACCGTGCAGTCCGAACTCATGTGGGTCGGGCTACCACACTTAATAGCATCGGCGGGGCTGTCCGGATAGAAGGCCAGGATCCGGTCCCTTCCCAGGAAAGTGGTGCTCCAGGGAGGTGGGCAACGCTGTTGCCCTCCCTCCTGAGCCGGACCCTGGTCAACCAAGCCCCGGTCCAGACCCCGCGTTCATCGAGGTTCTTCCTCAGGGGGGTCTGCAACTGCCCGTACCTCCCGAGCCAGGTGGCAATGTCCTCCGGAGGGAGCGACTCGTTCCGCACCAGGATGGTGACGTTCTTAACCTCCTCCTGCCTGGAGATGGGAACGAGCCTGTACTTCTTCCAAGGGTCAACGCCCCTCACCAACCCAAAGTTGGTGATGAAGGTTC
This sequence comes from Rana kukunoris, assembly GCA_029574335.1. Lineage (NCBI taxonomy): Eukaryota > Metazoa > Chordata > Amphibia > Anura > Ranidae > Rana > Rana kukunoris. The sequence goes on from CM056051.1 coordinate 341,900,441, forward strand.
CATACACACGGGAGTGACAAAACTTATATCGAACTCCCGTGTGTTGGTGGGGTGAATGACAGCAAAAAGGTCACCCACCCCAAACCCAAGGAGAGTACCAGGCCCACTACCTCACCACGGCGGCGGGCAGGGGTCCGGACCCTCGTACCTAAGCTGAACCACATTCCTTCGCCTCCTCTCTGGACCACCGTACCCCTCGTCCCACGCCGACCCCTGCGCCCTCTCCTGGTCAGCAGGGGGGGCGCGGAAATTCTGGGCTCCAAAACGGCTGTACAGGTGGTCCAGAGGGGCACGAGAGCCCGCCACCTGGGCGAAGGAGCGACTCCCCTTCAAGGCCGTCAACAGGTTGGTCTCTGGAGACCCCCGAAAAATATTCTCCGGAAGTGGGACACCCCCCTCAGCGCCCCCAGAAATGGGAGGGGACGGGGGCCCCCATCCCTGCCGGTGGTGCTGCACCCACCCCCGCTGAGACACCCTGGCCCACCACCTTGGCCTGACTACAGGCCCTTCCCCCCTGGGGCCAAAGCAGAGGGGGACACCTCCCCCACCAAACTCCCCCACCCAGACCCCTCTGCCACCTCAACAGCCCCTTGGGACTCCACCTGCACTGGGGGGGAACCCCCCCTGGGACCCCTCCAACTGCCTGATGAAATCATAAGCGGCACAGTCCACCGGGAGGGGTCCCACCTGACACCCCCCCCACCCCCGCCTGCGCTGCCTGGAGCCCCTCGGGGCTTACAGTAGTGTCCATGGGGACCTGGGGGGGGTGGCAGCTTACCGTCCATAGTACCGTCCATAGTACCGTCCTTACTACCGTCCACTGCTCCATCCATCTCCTGCCGGGGGCGCCTGGAGGTGCCTGCTGCAGTACCTGGGACTGGGCTCCCCCGCGCCCCCGGCCTCTCATCCCCCAAGCTGCCGCCAACCTCCGCAGACACGCGGGGGGGCACTTCCGGTCGCCGGCCGGGCACTTCCGGTTCCAGTCGGGGCACTTCCGGTTCCTGAGCGGTCACTTCCGGGTCCCCAGGTCTCACAGTTTCTCCACCCCCAACAGCCGGCGCCATCTTGACCACACTACACCCCAGCTGTTTACCATAAGATGTCTGCAGCATTATGCCTCCACCGTGTGTCTGTCTCTCTCCCAGTGACATGGCAGCTGCAGGCGCAGTCCCTGGCTTACTCCCTGCCAGATCGTCCTGCTCCACTGCCAGCTGAGGGGTCATGGAGGTCGACACACGGCGGGCTTCAGCTGGGGCAGTGTGACTAACCCGGGGGAGCCTGGGCAGGCTGACTTGAAGATGGCGGGGGGGTAAAGAGAAAGGGACGGTGCCATCCGACGGGTCTTACAGCCGGAAATGCGGCGCAGTAGGCCTGCGGGGACACACGCTCTTCCCGTCCGATCGCATAGACATCACACGTCTGAGACGCCACTTCACGTTCAGACCAGTGGAGCTAAAGTATCCTGGACGCCCTCTGGTGGAAAATCCAAAAATGGCATGTGACTAGTATAGGATGGTGGAAGCTGTAAGCAAAAAAGACAGGATATAGTCTATCTTCTTTTAAAAGGTGTGTAATAAAATCCCATAAATAAGGGGATCAGGGGGGTCTTGACGACGCGTTTCGCGCTTCCAGGCGCTTTTTCAAAGTCAAGGATATAAGGCTTATTGCCAGGATTAAATAGTCTAAAATAAGGGGAGGGGTAATGATGAGAGGAAGGGGAAATGGAAAAAAAAAAAAAAATGGGCATGTCCACAGAACCGAAAGGTTTAACCCCTTACAGGGACTGAAACACCAGAAACACAAACACATGAATATATATGTTAAAAAAGCCTGCCACCTACTGGAGTATTAGGAATATGAAATAAGATACAATAATTTTCTAAATATACCACAAAATATTTAAAATTAAAACTTAATCGTTAGATCAAAGTGCTAGTTTCAATTTCTTCGTTTAACCCCTTGGGAGCAAATGAATTGAGCATAAAATCCAGAAGACTTTCTTCTGCAAAGAAGGGGAAAATCTCTCGTTATTGTAAGGGTGCCTTTCGGGATGTGTTCAATCACAAACACTTCTAGATCTTTAAAATTTTTGTTATGACAGTAATTAAAATGGCGTGGCACACTATGTTCAGTGCACCCTTTTTTTTATCAGACGGCGATGGTCACCTATTTTCGCACTCTTATGGTACGGCCTACATAAAAGAAACCCACAAGGGCAACGTAATACATACATAACAAATTCCGTTGAGCAGGTAATAAATTGTTTGATTAATAAACTCTTTCCCAGAGCGCATGGTTATTCTGTCAGTACCATGTGTAATAAACTGGCAGGTTAAGCACGCTCTTTTTTTACACTGAAAAAGCCCTTTCTATCATTAAAATAGGTTCTTATGTCTAAGGGGGAACCTGAAGATTTCTTTTTTATTTTGCTGGGGGCCAAAATATTTTTAATGGTTCGAGCTTTCCGAAAAAGTGACTTGGGGTATGCCGGAAGTACTGGGGCAGTCTCTGGTCCAAAAGGGAGGATCTTAAAATGTTTTTTAATAATGTTAGTCACTGCCTTATATCTATTGTTAAAAGTGGACACAAATCTGATCGCATAGGCGTTATTTTGTTGTTCTTTGGTGATTTCTTAGCGATGACTTGGATCTAAGAAGATGAAAACGCTTCCTTTATAAGCTCTTTAGGATAACCCTTTCTTCAAATTTTTTCTGCATTAGTCCACTAGATTCCACGTAGTCCTCTTTCTTGGTACAATTTCTCTTGAGTCTGTTAAACTGACCTTTAGGGATATTTTTCTTCCATACGGGATGGTGACAACTCTTGAAGTGGAGGTAAGAATTACCATTAGTGGGTTTAATATGGTTTTTTGGTGATTATCTTCTCCGACTCGTGAGTTAATACTAGATCTAAGAAACACCAATTCCAGGGGGTCTAATACGTGTTGTAAACGTTAGATTGAATGCATTGTTGTTGCAATGAGAAAGAAAGGAGAAAAAAGACGGTCCTCCCTGCTGATGGAGGTGGTGGTGGTGGTCTGGCTGGAGGGCAGGTGCTGTTGACTCCTCCGGAGGCCGGAAGCCGGTTCACCTCGGGTTGAGGGAGGCCATCCTACCCCTCTTCCGGGGCAGGGGGCTGGGGGCTGGAGGCTGGTCCTGGTAGCCTGGATCCTGGAACACAGCAGGAAGCAGAATGAGCTCTGTGGGAGGAGCCGGAACTACTGCCAGTGGGAGGAGCTGCACTGAGACCGAGCAGGGGTTTCGCCCCCGTTGTTCTCCGCCATTTCCGCCGCCCCCCCCCCCCCGGATGTGAAAGAGCTTAATTTGGAGTGGGGGCCTGGCCGAATATGGCCGAGAGCATCGGTGCGGGGCTGGAGCACCGATGCTCTCGCCCCCGTTGTTCTCTGCTGTTTTCGGCCGCACCCCCCCCCCCCCCCGGATGTAAAAGAGCTTTTTTTGGTGTGGGGGCTGGCTGGACATGGCGGAGAAGCATCGGTGGGTGTCCCCCCCGGCAGAAAACGGCGAAGCCCGGGGCCAATGGGCTGGTGGTGGGGGTCCCGGCAGAAGACCCCCAGAGCTGACTAATAAATTATTTTTTTCTGTGTGGTTTATTTGTGTTTACACTTTTCCACCCGGTGCAATGGGTAGGTGTACGATGTATCCCATACTCATTCACATAGGGTGGGGGGCCAGAATCTGGGGGCCCCCTTATTATAGGGGGCTCTCAGATTCTGATAAGCCCCCCACCCGCATACCCCGACAACCAACGGCCAGGGTTGTCGGGAAGAGGCTCTTGTCCCTATCGACATGGGGACAAGAGTGCTTTGGGGTGGGGGGGCAGTGCCCCCTCCCCCACAGCACACACTCTCCCCATGTCGAGGGCATGTGGTCTGGTACGGCTCATCCCCACCCCCATTCCTGTCTGGCCAGACTGTGTGCCTGGGAGAAGGGGTTTGGTGGATCTGAGGGGGAACCCCACGCCGTTTTTGGCGTGGGTTTAACCCTTATGTTCCAGATCAAATCTAAGAGCCTGTTGTGCACCTGAAGGGGGACCCCACGCCGTTTTTTTTTTTAATTTGGGGTGGAGTTCCCTTTATCCCGGTCCTGTCAGGGGGGGGGGAATGCCTGCCCGTCTGTCCCTACAATGTATGAACAGCGATCTGGTCATTTCCCCTGACAGTCCCACCCCTTTACAGTTAGAACACACCCAGGTAACATAATCAACCCCTTCTGCGCCCCTAGTGTTAACCCTTCCCTGCCAGTGTCATTTTTATAGTAAGCAATGCATTTCTATACCATTGCTCGCTAGAAAAATGCCAAATCTCACAAAAATGTGTCCGCCACAATGTCGCAGTAGCCAGAAAAAACAATGATAGCCACATTACTAGTAAAACAAAAAATTATTCCTAAAAAACCATAAGACCAACCCCTACTTAGAACTTTTGCCCAAACCAATCAAACGCTTATTGTGATTTTTTGGAACCAAAAATATGTCAAAGAATACTTATCGGCCTAAACTGAGGGCAACACATTTTTTGAATATATTTTGGGGAGATTTATTATAGCAAACAGTAAAAAATATGGTCTTTTTATTTACCAAATTGTCGCTATATTTTTGGTTCAAGCAAAAATAAGAAAAAACACAGAGGTGATCAAATACCACCAAAAAAAAATAAATTAAACATTTTTTGGGGGGGGGGGGGGAATGAGGACGCCAAATTTGTTTGGGGGCCACGTCGCACAACCACGCAATTGTCAGTCAAAATGACGCAGTGTTGAAATGCAAAAAACTGGCCCCGTCAGTGACCAGTAAAATGCTCTGGGGCTCAAGTGGTTACAAATTAAGAATACACTAAAGTTAGCCCAATTTATGGCCATAATGTGAAAGATGGATGTTACACCGAGTAAATAGATACCCAACATGTTTCACTTTAATATTGCACACACTCATGGAATGGGGCCAAACTTCAGTACTTAAAAATACCATAGGCAACGCTTTTTATGTGTTTCAGGTTACCAGTTTAGATTTACAGAGGAGGTCTAGTGCTAAAAGTATTGCTCTCGCTCTAACGTACGCTATGATACCTCACATGTGGGGTTTGAACGGGGGTTCGATATGTGGGGGGGACTTACACATTTAAGGCCGCCCACATATGGAAACATCCTTCAAACCACACATGTGAGGTATCATAGCGTGCGTAAGAGCGAGAGGAATACTTTTAGGAAAACTTTTAGCTCATCTGTAAATCTAAACTGGTAACCGAAACAAAAAAAAAAATTGCTGCTTGTTCGCTTCTGACTGCGAGCTACTAGGACAGGGGCGTTTAAATTATTATTATTTATTTGTTTGTTACGTAAAAATTCTATAAGACCTCCCCTTCAGGTTG